>PVIU01008367.1:0-20252 GCA_004026605.1 Ondatra zibethicus
CCATCTCTCCTGTGGTGACTCCCTCCATCTCTCCTGTGGTGACCCCACCATCTCTCCTGTGGTGACCCCACCTTCTCTCCTGTGGTGACTCCACCATCTCTCCTGTGGTGACCCCACCATCTCTCCTGTGGTAACTCTACCATCTCTCCTGTGGTGACCCCACCGTCTCTCCTGTGGTGACCCCACCATCTCTCCTGTGGTGACCCCACCGTCTCTCCTGTGGTGACTCCACCTTCTCTCCTGTGGTGACCCCACCATCTCTCCTGTACTGGGGCTCATTATTCCCCTCGGCTCTTGTTCATCTGATGAGGATGTTTATGTTTGAAGGACAGGTTCACCCCATCCAGAAGTCCAGGCTGGCGGCTAGTCTTCTCAGTCCTGTAAGCATGTCACTGTTCTCTCCTCTTCTTTCCTGGTCTGAGTTTCTCCTGTGATTCCCATTTCTGCTTCCATGCAGGCCACACTGGGCCACCTCCTCGCCTTTGTCTTCTAAGATAGCTACTTTCCCTTGGTTTTCTGAAACCTGATAATTTTTCAGAGGCTTCATTTCCATCTTTTGTTCTCTTCTTCATCCTTCTCTTTGTCCTCTGACCTCCAGAGTACTGTGATTTAGTGTCCACAATTAACTATGGGAAACTTTTCTGTCATCACTATTTCCGCTACTTCTAATGCTTTTCAGCTCTGTTTTCCTTCTGCTAATCCAGTCGTCCTTTCTTCTTTTCTATTAGGAAAGCAGGAAGAGCAGAGAGGGCTGCATGGGAAGAGTTTTCTCCACCTGCTAGAGAGCTCTGGCCAAGCCTTCCGGGGGCAGGCTTGTGTGGTGGGGCCACTTTGGATTGTCTTTCATTTCTTGCTCTTCTTATCCTGCCAGACACATGCATCTCTCTCAGACCATCATCATGAGAGCTTGGTAGGGATCCTGGAAGAAAAGCCCATGAAAGCATGGCCTTGCTCTCCAGCACTGTTGACCCCAGAACTTGCTTGCCTGTTGTCCAAACTCAGCATCAAGCTGACTCATCTAGATGGACATTTGGGAATTCATTATGGTCCCAGCAGCCTCTACACTGCGTAACAGATCCCATTTTAGACCCTCAACATGCATCTGTCTTTCCAGAATCGGGGTGGTGTTTGCCTGACACCTGTTCTCTCAGAAGACCATTAAAAGGTCATTGATTTACTTTGTTCACTATTTTTCCTATAAAAGGGATGGCTTTCAATCTTTCCACACCTTGGGATTGAAACTGGCAATCGTTCCCACTACGTTTTTCACATGGCTTATGTGGGCTCATTAAAGAAGAAGGCAATGTCCTCAGGGTCTGGAATGCTGACTGGAAAAAAGTCAGATTAAATGGTGCCCCTTGGTCGCATAAATTAAATGCTTGCTGGGAATAGTGTTATCCATATGTTTGGAAGTTTGGAGAGTAAGCAATCTCCCTTACTTATCAGCAAAAGACTGTCCCAGCAACTTCGATGCAGATTCCGTAGTCTTCCTATATGATGGGAACCATTAAGTCACTGTAGTTTAGTATATAGGTGCTGTGCTTTCCATAGAAAGTGCAGGGAGTGGTGAGCACCATATGCTCACGCCATGATGGCGACATTTGAAGACGTTATTTGTAGACTACATTCTTCGTTGTACAAATAAAGTGTTCTTGCTTGAAGGGGAAACTGTACGTGTGATGTTTTATTGGGGCCCGAGTTATTAAATAAGCAAAATTGTTTGGTAGGACGTGAGCCATCTCCTGAGATGAAGCTAGAAGTATTGTGGGACTGAAAATCTCCCTTAAAGATGAAAAATGTAGGGCCAGAAAGCTGGCCCTATTGTTAGGAGTTAAAACTGCTCTCCCAGAGGTTAAGTTTGGTTCTAGCACCCATATCAGGCAGCTCATGATAGCCTGCCACTCCGTCTCCTGGGGCTCGACATCCTCTTTCAGTTTCTGTAGATACCTGTACTCACACAAAGCCACATATAGACACACATGTGTGCATGTAATTTAAAAATAAAATAAGAATCTTAGCTGGATGGTAGTGGATCATGCCTTTAATTCCAGCACGCAGGAGGCAGAGGCAGGCGGATCTCTGTGAGTTTGAGTCTAGCCTGGTCTACAAGAGCTAGTTCCAAGACAGACTCCAAAGCTACAGAGAAATCCTGTCTTGAAAAACCAAAAAATAAAATAAAATAATAAAAATCTTAAAAACAAAAGGGGTCATACCCTGTATTTTATACCCCCTGACAAGAAGTTCCTGGTACTTCTGAGAGCAACTAGATTGTTGACCCTTCTCAGTTACCTTAGCCTCAACATTGTCCACTGATGTCGCTTGCTGTCCTTGTCTGAGTGTCCTGTCTTTCTTCATACTTTACATGGTCCTGTAAACAGGAACCACTTTTTATTTGTGTTGTTCCTCTTGGAGCACCATAGATAGAACCTTTTAGAAGGAAGCCCTTAGGAGGGGCATGCCAGGAGAAAAGATGCCTAGATCACATGCAGAGTGGCAGGTGGCAGTGTCTCAGCTTGAAGGTTTCCGAGTCAAAACGGAACAGCTCTTCAGAATGAGCTCAGGGCCATGTGCCTGTTGGAATCTCAGGTTATGGAAGGACAGTGCTAACCAAGAGAAGCAGGATGTACCAAGATGCTTTCAAAAAGTCAATGACTCCATTAAGTCCTTCAGTTAGGTAATGATGCTTAAGTCCCATAGAGCTGTGCCTTTCGTGAGAGCATTTCAGACTCCCACAGTCGCAGCATGCTGGTCACACAGATGCCAGGACTCACTGTGGTGCAGTCAAAGCAGTGAGAGGTAGGTCTGGCTGCGTTTTCCCTTCTGTGTTCTGATACCAGGCACCCAGGGACAGGCCACTTGCTTGCAGCTGTATGTGTCGTTCATTTCGGGTAGCTTATAACTTCGCTCCCCTTGAGTTTGTAGGACATAATTGTGGAGGTGAGTGGGGAGGACTAGAGAGCAGTTGTGGGAGATCATGGACATTCTCTGCGGCGAGTTCCTCCATCCTCCCGAGTTTCTCTTCCCGTGTCGTCAATCACCTCTTGTTGCGTTCCTCCAGCATCGTGCATGCTATTCGTCCCAAGCATGACTGTGAAGTGAGTTGAAATAGGACAGAGACGGAATCAGAGACCCTGAGACCTAGGAGCATATGAGAGGGAGTCATCTCAGAGGCTGTGTTCTCAGATGGGTCCCAAGGCACCCAGAACAGTGATGTTGTGACATCAACTGGAACAGTCATTCAGAGACTCCAGATTCACACTGTGGGGTCTAGGGGACAAAAAAAATGTGCTTATACTTGACAAATACAGATTTAAAGTAGGAATGGTAGATATGGCAAAGACAGGGGTGGGGGACTCAAGTCAGGGTTAAGGCAAAACAGTACAGGGAAGCCAGCCAACCTTTCAGGATTCCTTGACTTCTTTAGACTCTACCTTAATTTCCCACTCCGCGATGTTTCCGATCCTCCAGGTATTTCTCCTGGCTTAATTATGTGCCTGTGTGAGATTAAGGCAGGAGAGGAAATTTGCTCTGTCTAGTCAAGCAATCAGCAAGTGGATAGAAATTTCTTCCTCTTTAAAGTCCATCAAGTCACCTAAGGTCAGGGAACGCCCCCCACCCCTACAAATGGAATCGGTGAGCCGTTCCATTGACTTTCAGGCTCTCCTCTCCATGCAGATCTCCCACCTCCTTGGAGATGTTGCAGAACACATTCATTTGCTATGACACAGATTGTATGTAGCATTTCGCTTTGCAATAAGTAGATGGAATTGTTAAGTTTAATGTGCTGGACTTGATAAGCTGCTTTCTCATTTTCTTCAACAAATTGCACAGTATAACATGTCAATTACCAACATAAATATAATGTCAAAAGAATTCAGGAAATGAGACTGATAATATTTTCATTACTAGGGTGTCTGTGTGTACATGTTCATGTGTGAGCACATGTAGCACATGTATGCATGTATGTATAATGATCAGAGGGCAATGTCAGGTGTCTTCTTCAGTCACTCATTGTCTTACATTTTAAATATTTATTTTTCTTTGTACATATCTGTGTATATCTGTGTATGTATAGGGCGTAAGATACTAGAGGGAGGAGTTGGATACCATGGAGCTGGAGTTACAGGCAATTAGTCTGCCTGGCCAGAGGCCTGTCCCTAGGACAGATTACAGCATGGGCTTCTGGAGGATCGGACTCAGGTCTCCATACTTGCTTAGCAAGCATTTTACTGACTGGGCCATTTCCTCAGTTCAAGCATGTCTTTTTCTGTGACATTTACATGGTGTCTCCTAAATGAGTTCTCAAAGCTACTCACTAGAGGACTGGCTTTTATTTTTTAATCTATGAAGAGTACTAGATTTTTAAAGATTTCATACAAGTCAATAAGGTACATTGATTGTGTCCCCTATGTCTTTCTTTCGTCACCTCTTTATTAGTCTTCTTTGTTTCATGAACAATTTTGTTCCTAATTCAATGACATACGTATAGACTACTCTATATCTATCTATCTATCTATCTATCTATCTATCTATCTATCTATCTATCTATCTATCTATCCATCCATCCATCTATCTACACACACAAACATACACACACAATCTCGAATTCACAAACAGAGAGAACATGATATTTGTCTTTTTTTGCCTAACCTAATTTACTCAACATGTTAATCTCCAGTTGCATCTGTTTTCTTAGAAACATCATAATCTCATTCTTTTTATCTGAATAAAATCCCATTGTGTTTGTAGGAGACAGAGAGACATCTGAACATAGAAAGCAGGCAGGGTTTAGCCTGATTTCCTCCTCTGTGGCAGATAGCCAGCCAGAGCAGGTGGCCCTGGGAGCTCAAGCATCCATTGGCTCTGTGTCTCTAGGAGGCTGCTGCTTCCTGTTGCTTTGCAAGTGAGAGCTGAAGCAACCTAATCATCTAAGTTCTTCAGGCAGCAGGGAGTCAACCCCTCCCCCAGCTGAGAGTACCTGTAGGAAGGTTCTGAGCCGAAGAACAGTGGGACCACCTGGTTGAAGAGAAGGCCTATGGACCAGCTGAGACGGCATAGAAAGGTATAGAACGAAACCTCATTTCTTAAGACAATAGGTAGCCAAATACTTAGATGAGATTTTTTCCTGCATTTTTCCTAATCTGTTAAGTAAATATGTATAAACTTCGGTGATTCTGGCCACTACGCCAGTTACTGCTGCAGAAGGAGAAGCAAGCAAGGAGACCTAACTGGTGCGAGGAAGACCTGTGTTTGCATCATCCACCTGGCCCCAGGCGCAGATGGGACGGGTGCCATGGAGGTCCACAGTTCACTGCTAGCACAGGAGCATTCTGTAATGCTGGACATTGCAGGGCACAGGCTAGGGGTGGGGGCGGGTATGGAGACAGAAAACCAAACTAAGAGCAAATCCCTTCCTCTCTAACACAGATTGGCAAAGAGAATTTGGGCAGGTGTTAAACCTCTCTTCAGGCTCAGGGCTCTTATCTGTCAAGTGAGAAGGTCCAAGCAGAATGAAGTGAGCTGCCAGTGTTAGACTACCAAAAAGCAAACACATGTACACACACACACACACACACACACACAAATATATACACAACACAGATGTGTACATGTGCATCTTTGATGTGCAATTGGTATAAATTAAGAGCTAAAACACTTGGTTGAAGGGTTTCCCACTTTATTCTAGACCTGTTGACATCTTTTTTGCGTTTTAATCTGTATTTTCTGCTTCAGCTCTGTTTTTAAACTTTGCTTAAAGTCTGTCTTCCTTCTAACTCTCAGTTTTTCTTTCTCATCTCCCCAACAGGAAATCAAGATAGGAGCAAACTGACAGACAGAGTTACCCATTTTGATCAGCCTTTCTTAGTGGTATCTTTCTCACATTCTATATGATATGGTCCCTCAAGGTCATTTTCAATCTTGAAGCCCTTCCCAATTCCTTCCATTTAAAAAATGAGAAGTTAATTTCTTGTTTTTTAAAAATTAATAGCAACTAATTAGGATTTCAACCAAGGCAGAGTAGAGGATTATTATAAGTGCTGATCTGGATCTCTTTGGGGAAAATGTATGGAACACTAGGACAGTGACATACTTTCGAGTCCTGTTCTTTTTAAGGGACTCCTGTGCAGTTCACTGTGGCCATGCTCACTTCAGCAGCACGGATGCTAAACTGGAACCTCCAGAGATGCATGAGATGGCCCTGCATAATGATGGCACACAAATCCATGATGTGTTCTAGATATGTACATAGGCATGTATATACATGCGTGCATTTCTGTGTGTGTAGAGAACACAGAATCAGGAAAAAGAACCATGAGGTTTGAGAAAGAGATCTTAAAAAAGTTGGAAAGAGGCTGGTAGACTTCATACTCTAGGAAAACAGAAAGGGGACCAACCAAGGGAGGAGAGGAACTAGATGGAGGAAGGCACAGGGGGCAGGAAGACAGTGGAGGAGGGGAATGGGAGAGAACAATGTATGATGATTTACGTGTAGGAAGATGACATGATAAGATGATTTCATATAGTCACTTTACTATAAAGAGCTTTCAAATAAAAAAATACCACACAGTAGGAGCAGCATGGCCGCTCAGGCGAGCACATGCAGAACCCCAGGTACATTCATCTCACTGATACAGCTAGAAAGCCATTCCTCAGCTTTGAGCTTTGCTTTGGATTTTATACTTTCATTATTAATTACATTTCTATGCATTTATCCGACACACACACCAAACCCCAAAACAACACATCCATCACAGAGTTAAAACTAAAATCATCCATTAGATTGACATTCTCCTTCATGATGCATATGCCCTTTACTTGCATTCAATCCTTCTTCATCACCTAATATTTTACCAGTTTTTTTTTATAAAGGAAAACATTTCATTGGGACTGCTTACAGTTTCAGACGTTCAGTCCATTATCATCATGACAGGATATGGAGGCATATAGGCAGACATGGTGCTGGAGAAGGAGCTGAGAGTTCTACATCTTGGTCTGCAGGAAGCAGAAGGAAACCATGTGCCACACTGGATGTAGCTTGAGCATATAAGACCTCAAAGCCCACTTCCACAGGACACACTTCCTCCAACAGGGCCACACCCCTTGATAGTCCCACTCCCTGTGGGTCAAGTGTTCAAACACATGAATCTATGGGGCCATACTTATTCAAACCACCACATTCCACTCCCTAGCCCCCATAGGCTTGTAGCCATACCCTAATGCAGAAATGCATTCAATCCAACTTCGAAAGTCCCCATAGTCTATAAAAGTCTCAAATATGTTTAAAAGTACAAAGTTCAAAGTCTCTTCTGAGATTCATGCAATCCCTTAAGTGTAATCCCCTATAAAATCAAAAACAAAAACAGATCATATATTTCCAACATATAATGGCACAGGATATACATTACCATTCCAAAATGGGAGAAAGGGAGGATAGTGAGGAGATAGTGGGTCAAAGAAAGACCAAAAACCAGCTGGCAAGCTCCAAACTCTGCATCTCCATGTCTGATGTCAAAACACTCTTCAGATCTCCAGCTCCTTTCTGCTTTGTTGACTACAACACACTTTTCTTCTTGAGCTGGTTCCACTCCCTGTTAGCAGCTCTCCTCAGCAGGTATTCCATGACTCTGGCATCTCTAACATCTTGGGGGGGGTCTCCTTTCTAATGTTATATTGCACTCACGCAATCTTTGTCTGAACATATACATGTCTGTGCTATAGGATCTGCAGATGAGGGAGAACATACCATGTGTTTTCTTCTGAGATTAGAGACACATTACATTTTATGTTAGCCTAAAAAATTAATGATGTAAAGTAAACTTAAATGTGATCACAAAAGTGCATATTGTCAAAGAAGCCAGGTGGCTTTGCTTAAAATGGGGCCAACTCGCTGGGAAACTTCGGCTAAATTAGCAATGAGCACAGGGAGCTGAAAAAATAATGCTGGTCACACCTGGAGCTGTAACGTGGGTCTGGGCACCTGAGAACCTTGAGTGTGGTCAGGAAGGTCACCTCTTCTCTGAATTTGGGTAGACAGCACCTACACTTCAGCCTTCCAGAGCGACGTCTCCCTTCTCCATGCTTTCCTGACAAGGTCACAAGTGAGGAGACTTGTTCCAAATGACTCCTAGGGCCCCCAGGATCCAGGACAGGGGACATGGATGGGATACCTCATGTGGGGTGGCAATGCACTATAGGGGGTTGGGAATGGGAAACACTGCTGGGCAACTCGAGAAAACTGACGTTTTCCGCTGCTCCTCTGCTGTATCATCAGTCACTGTCTTTCTCGTTCATTGTTTATGTATTCTCCAAGTTAACTATTCCAATTTTTATCTTAAAAATGTTTGTGATTTTTAACTTTTTGTGGGGTTTCTTTTGTGTGTATGTTTTTCATGTCTACTTCAAATATTGCTGAGGACATACTATTAAGGACATTGCTTTGATTTTCTGAAACTTACAGGGGTATAGCTTCATCGGAGGGCACAAGTCACTAGGCACATACCTTTGAAGAATGCGGCTTGCTTCCTACTTTGTCCTGGCTCTGTTTGCTTCCTGCCCGCTGGAAGGTGCACAGCTTCATGATAAACATACAGCCTCTCCTCAGGTCTCAAATGACAAAGCCAGCCAAGTATGAACTAAAGGCTCTGAATCCATAAACCAGACTAAGTCTTCTTCCTTTTAAACTGCTTAGCTATTTGTCAGAGAGGAGAAAAGCCTGAGCAATATACCAAGTGATGCTATTTTATTTAATAGTGACTGCAAGCATCAGAGTATTGAGGGCAGAGATTCAGGTATACCCGTGAGCAGCTGTCTCTTTAAACCCAAAGTAGCCAGTACTAGATTCACTGATGGAAGTGAGTATAGGCTGAGGTGCCGAGCCCCATGGTTTGGCCATCCATGGCTTTAGGCATCCATCAGACTCTGGAAACTTACCAACTGTGGACAACTGGGATACTGTCTAAGGTCTACATTCTCTAATAGCTTTGAGACTGGCTCATGCCCTAACTGGTGGTTAAGGGCTGAAGTCTATGGGGTTTTCCCTGGGGAAATGGGGTGCTGTATTTGCCTCTTAAGTGAGGAATATGTTTTTAAATTCCCCCTGGCTTTAGAGTGTCTACTGCAATGGGATTCACTGGCATCTTCAACGTGGAATGAGCTGCTCCACCCCACGAAGTGCCTGTCTTCATCCATTCCTCGTGGTTCTCAACTGGGTCTTCAGTTATAGCCGCGACAGCCCAGTCTTAGGTGTTGGACCCAGAGTCTGGTGTTTGTTCCCCTGTTGCCAGGTATGCCCTGAGCTTTCCACTCCCTGGTTTCCTCATGTCCAGAAGGGCAGAATCCTTGAAGCCCTGTGTGGATTATGTGGGGATCAGGGCAGGAAGCAGTAGCGGGTTGCCAGTTGCATAGTTAGAGGTCAGTACTATTAACGGCGGTGGAGCCCCTGCTGTGGCCGTCAACATTGCCTCAGTTTCACCATCTTTACATTGAACGAGAACTTTCCTTTCTCATGGCGCCTTTGGCAGCTGGGTGACTCAGAGCTTCTCTTGGACACCGGCGTTTTCCGGTGGCCGCCACAAGTGCAGACACCTTTTCACGGGACTGTCTTTGTAACACTGTCGCCTGCACCAGTGGAATTGCTTTGTGCTGGTCCTGATGTGACTGCCAGAGTAGAAGAAGGAAGCCTGCCATTGCCTCTTGCCCCTCGAGTCTTCCTTGCCAGTAAGTCCCGTCACTGGCAAGGGGTTTTTGAGAAGTTGTGCTCTGAAATAGATTTTTACACTGGAATGGGATTAGAGGAGAATCATGAAGGCTCCTTGCCGCCTGTGGGTCAAGGGTGCCAAGATGGAGTTAGAGAAGACTCGAATGAGGTAGCATGTGTGGCTTCCCTGGATACATTTGAAGACAACAATCCAATTTCCTCTGGCTGTCTCTTCCTGAGTTCAATTCCGAGTCAATTTCCTCCACCCTTCCCCGGGGGCTCTGTTTCCAGTCTTCCCGTCACACTGGCTCTCTAATTAGTCCTTACTCCAGAGGGAATCTGGGCAAAATAGAGTGCATGACCTCACCCATTGTTTGGGAATGGCGTGTCTTGCAAGCGGTTGAGACTTGGTTAACACTGCAGTAATGTCACCACACGTTGTACCTACTGCCTGGAAGGCTGGAGGCTTCAGTTGCCTCTGTTCATGTCCCATTTCTCTGTTACGTCCTGTGATTGATTTTTAAAACCTAATATAGACCTTTCTGTTAACAAGGAAATGCTTTTTGACCTGTACATTTCTTCAGTGGTCCAGACTCTATTCCCTTGTAATAGCACCCACATTGCTGTCATCTACAACACATCTATACTGGATGAACAAGACAGAGGCACTCCTTGAAGTCATGCTGTACCAAGTATAACATTTACACAAAAGAAACAGACACATTACCAAATAACCCCATAGAAACTTGTAGTTTGGGGAAAGTTAAAGAATTATTTACTTAAAAATTAACTTACTTTAAGATAAAATACAAGTCACCCTGACATTTCGTGAAATAGTACATCAGTAATTTGAGTCAAGAATACTAAGATTTCACACACTTTCTCAAATTGTCCCCTGTTTATGCGATGGTTGATATCAAATGTCAATGAAGTGATACCTGTAATCACCTAGGAAACAGACAAGCCTCTGGGTGTGCCCGTGGGGGATTGCACTGACTAACTGATTGAGGTGGGAAAACTTGCCTGCCCTTTGTGAGTGGCGCCGTTCCCTAGGTTGGGTTAGGAACTGGATAACACAGAGGAAGTGAGCTGAGCACAAACATTTGTTCATCTGTCTGCTTCCTGATTATAGATGTAAGCTGGCCCAAGCAAGTAAGCCCTTTCTCTGTTACATTGCTTTCACCGGGGTCTTTTATCACAGCAACAGAAAAATAAAAGCCAGCTTACAGGAGCCCTCTTAGCTTTCATTGAGGTCCTCCTGGGCTACCATCGCATGTGCAGAATTGCCAGCTCCTCCTCATGGCCTTGGGGACAGCAGATGTAGAGGCTCCTACGGTCTACCCTAGTGGCCTCAGCTCTGTTCTTCACTGGGCCATAGCCAATCTTCCTTCCTGTTTCTTGAATTTAACATGCTCACGTCCTCTTTCGAGGCTGAGGGTTACAACGCCCCTGTCAGGAGAGCTCCAGTGTTTGACCGCCGACTCCTCCTTACTGGACCTGAGATCAAGCACCAAGTCCTAAAGACTTTTCCTGAGCTTCCCCGTGGTGCTGCCTCCCCCACGAACACAGACCCTGACCTAGTTACGCTTCCCATGATGCAATCTTTTGATCCCTTTTGGTTTGTGTGTATGTGTATGTGTGTGTACATGTGCAAGTGTGCATGTTTCTGCAGATGAATGCAGTTGCTGGGAAGCCAGAAAAGAGCAGAACATCCCCAAGGATGGAGTTAAAAGTGATTTGTGAGTTGCCACCTCTGCGAACTGAACTCTGGTCCTCTACAAGAGCAGTAAGTACTTTCAAGTGCTGAGCCGTTTCTCTGGATTGTAAGTACACTTAAATGTTGATTATCACTGAGAATGTAGAGAGATGAGCGTATCAAATCGCAGTGAGAGAAGTCTTCCTAGAAAAGCAGGTCCTGTGGCTCATCCTATGCCCTTGCGGGATTATTTGCATCCTGCTACCTGGCATGATTTCCATAACCAAAGATTAAAGAAGTCTTTCAGCTGCCACATGGAGGCTGATACCAGCTTGGAATTCCTAAGGTTTCTAGTCACTGAGTCAGTACACATCAGTCCACAAAACCATTCTTAAGGGCTCCCACTGTGCACATGGTAGATCCCCAAAGATGAACATGTGAGCATATCAAGACCGCATGACCTTTCTGGAGTGCCTAGAGAGGCCCCTGATAAAGGCTTGTGGGAGTGAGAGGGAATGAACAAGGGATTTAGCTAAAGCTCAGCAGACCTTTCTTAAATGCAGCTGACAGTGGGAGAGCAGGGTCAAACCAGACCTGCAGCCTCTGTAGCCGTTGTCCTGCGAAGCGTAGAGAGACCCAGAATTTCAGCTGTGCTGAGCTTTAAGCCTTGTTCTGAAGAGGAATCTCCATCCTGCACAGTGGCGAACTGGGTCTGATAAAAGATCCAATGAAGCCCCAGCTTAGCCAGCCGTGGGGCTGATTCAGCACCCACTCTCAGCGCAGGAATGCACTCTCTATGTAGCTCCTGATGTCTGTGTTACATCGAATAGAGTTGTAAGTATTTGTAGAGACTAGGAAGGAGTCAAGAACGCGAGACCCAGCAGGAGAAAGTTGCCAGAATTTGATCCAGAGACACGGACTATAGAATGTCTACGTATGAACTAACCATGACAAATGTGACAATGGGTGCAGCTGAGAAGGTGAACGGCATGTGTGAGCAGATGGGGAGTTTCAGCAGAGAGATGAAAACGGAGGAATAAATAATGGAAATGCTGAGGTTGACCTGCAGCTTCCAAATCTGTGATGCAGGTACCAACAAAAATGAAGATGTACTAAATCTATAATCAGGCTAGAATTCCCTCAGTAAAAAGATGAACAACTCACTTCCAACTTTTTAAAATTATCAAAGTATGTAGAGAATTTGAATATTGCTATCAGTCTATTTGACTCAACTCTCATAGGCAGCACACAGAGAACAACACAAAAATAGTTATTATTTACAAATTGGAATAATAAAAATACAAATACCATGTCAGATATTAAAAGTAAACGTATTTATTTATAGACATTTATGATACAGACCATGAAATATTTCTCAGTTTCAAGGAAGCAGCACCATACAACAAAGTGCCCTGTTCACAGATGCTAGAACTCAGTAATAATGCAGAATATAAAACAACTCAGAAACTAGGAAATTATGCAACAAAAATTCATGAATCAGATCCATATCACAAAAAATGCAGAATATTTTGAATTCTAGAGAAATAAAGCAAGCATAGTAAAATTCACGATCTTCATGTAAAACACGGACATAGAGTTCTCTTCTATCTTTGATTTCTCCTCTTCTCATACATAAACTTCCAAATTTAGAAGCTCTGAAAAAATTAAACCTAAAATAAATATGAGGGAAAACAATAATGATAAGAGCAGAGATAAGTATCAGAGAAGATCAAAATAAAAAGAAATTATGTAAAATAATTTATAAAATATGTAAACCACAATGTATTGATCAAGAAGAAATAAAGCAGAATCAAAATCA
This sequence comes from Ondatra zibethicus, assembly GCA_004026605.1. NCBI lineage: Eukaryota > Metazoa > Chordata > Mammalia > Rodentia > Cricetidae > Ondatra > Ondatra zibethicus. Next base: position 13,213 of record PVIU01008367.1, read on the forward strand.
GAAAATTTGAAGGGTGTATTATTATTATCTTGTAGGTATCGTGAAGTTGATAATGAAATATGATCAATTTCACCAATAATGTCAATCTCTCAACTAGAATAAACAATGAAAGAGCCAATATGCTGTTAAAATAACAATTCTCCCTAAACTGACATGCAGATTGATAAAATCAGAATCAGAATCCCAGCAGGCAGATTTCTGCTAGAAATCTTAAGATGCTTATAAAATCGATATGAATATAGAAGTAAGTTTTAGAGACATGGTCAGAACTTGACTTGTAGCCTGTGGTTTCAGTACTTTGTTGTAAATGTAAACGAAAGGACAGTGCAGGAGTCGGGTCAGAGTCTTCAGGTCAGCAGAGAAATGGTGGTGAAACATGGTCCCACGGAGTCACTGCAATTAGTGGTCCAAAATGAGCTCCCCACAGGGGATGCTGGAAAACTCTATGAGGCTGTGTGAAATCTGTTATCTTTTACTCTTACACTGTTCCAGAGGGAACGATGAATTCATTGTGGCCACAGATCTGGAACATAGCTAGAACATTTGGAACAATCATTGGCAACCTACAGACAGGCAGATTACTTACATAAAGGTATATAAACCACGAACTGGGCTGGCAAGGTGGCTCAGCAGGTAAAGGCGCTGACCGAATAGGCTGATGGCCTGAGTTCAGTCTCTAGGAAGAACAGGGTACAAGGAAAGAGAAGCCACCACATGTGGACGGTGGAGCATGTATGCCTCGCCCTCACTGTGTGCTCCATCAGCTTGCTCATAGGCCAATCTGATGGAGACAGTTCCTCATTAGCCTCTTTCTTCCCCGATGTGTTAAACTGACAACCAAGATCAGCCATCACCACATGTTCGAGAAGTGGCTTGTGTCCATAGTATAAAACAAATCTCATGGTGAAGACTGATGATAGAACAATCTAGAAATCAAATGATGAATAAGCAAAGATTTCAATAATTAACAAAATTAAGTATGGATGCTCAGTGCATAGCTCATTATCCAAACAGATTACGAGACTCTAAAGCAACATTGTGAAATTAGCTCATATCTTGAAAGGCCATAATGAAAATACCCACCAGAAGCAAAGAGCAGTGGACTTTCATGAAATGCTCCGATCTCTGGGGCAATTGACGACATGGCAGTTTTGTAGACATAAACCTCTATTATATGGCTAACTTTACAGTTGGATTTTGCTCATAAGAAATGAAAATAAATGCACACTCTCAGGGCCCTAGAGAGCAATAAAAACATTTCCTTCAGAGCGTGCAGGGTGAACATGCTGTGGTACATCGTATGAAGTATCACCAGAAAGAAAACAGACACCAGGAATATTCGTCGTACAAATTGCACGCAAGTGAAGTTCTTAGAACAGAACAAACTTAAAGAGGTGGTGTTAATTGAGAGAAAGAAGCTGTTTTGGGCCTCTTTTCTAGGTGGATGCGTATGGTGTCTGCGTTCCCATGTATGAGAACTGGGGCTCAGTAAAGGCGATCGGCCCTCATGCCAGCATGGTGTTCAGCAGGGTGAAATGGTGCTGGTTTCCTGGCATGCACTGCTTCCTAATAATTACCGTAGAGCGCTTCATTAGGTACCTGTTCACTTGCACTCTCATTCGATTCTCATGGCTGCTATTGTCCATTTTCAACATGGTTACCAGTTCGAGAGGGGATCAATGACTCTAGCTTTGGACTGAATGGAATTGAATCCTCTTACTTCGAGGTTTACCATTGTGCTGTCCTTATCAGAGAGCCCTGTTTGATTTTTGTCTCTAACCAGGTGGTTTTACTCTGAACCTTGGCTCTTTAATCCTGGAAGAGAAACCTTAAACACATTTATTTTATTATAATTCATCTGCTTAGAATTCTCACTCAGGTTAGATGGGCATAGTTGTGTAGGTTAAGATATCTGTCCTCGCTGGTGAGTTTGGCATAACCTGGTAACCCACACCCTACCGTCCTCCTAGGACCAGAGGTGGAAGCCTTGGTGTGACCCTATAGCATTACAAACTTTCTTACTGCTTCATGTCCAGCATGCCTTTCTTTATTTCTTATGTGGCTGCCTCTGTCTGTCATTTACGTTAGTATTTCTGTGATGATGGATAGATAATAAATTCTTTATTTAGAGATGATCTTCATTTGTGGTGTGTGTGTGTGTGTGTGTGTGTGTGTGTGTGTGCACGCACGTGTGTGTACGTGTAAGTCTGCATGTGTCATGGCACAAGTGTGACGATCAGAGGATAACGTGGGATTCGGCTCTCTCCTTCCCACTATGTGGGGCACAGCTGTAAGCATCTGCAGCCTCGCTCCCTGACTGGCCCCGGCTGACACTCTCAGGTGGACTCCTTCCCTGCTCGCATGCAGAAGGTCTTGCAGGCACAGACAGGTGCTCCGGGAAATCATAGGAGTGAGCAGAAATTTAGAGAGATGATCAGGATTAGGTCCAGGGGAAGAAAGAACACAGGACATGGATCTCTGTTTAAGATAAAGAATGAGGATTCAGCAAAGACTTGAGCATGGCATGGGGTGTGGTGGGCAGGAGGATGAGTATTGCTTTTCCTCGTGGACATAGGAGTGGAATGAAAGATGTCAGTCTGAGGAGGAAGGAAGAAGATGTACTTTGGAGGGCAAAGGAGACAAGGGATGTACCAGAAATGCCCAGAAGTTAAACTGTGCTTAACGACCTTCAGGGGTTGCCGGGAGAGGTAGACATTTCCTTGTGATAAACTTTGCTCCTGTTTATACAATGCTTTTAAAGTTGTCTGCATAGAGCATTCCTGGTGTGCATCAAGTAAATTATGACTTCAATAGCAAGCAACTGCAACTTGTCCTAGATCCTCCTGGAGACAGAAGAGGGAGCGGACAGATACACAGGCCTTCTGGCAGGGTGTGGACAGTGCGACATTGCTGGATGTAGGGAGGCTTAGTGCCACTCCAGGTGTCTCAGTGCGACCCATGGTTTCCCCTCGGTTCCCCTTCATTTGTAGAGAATGGAGGGGTTAACAGCTTCCACTCTGGATTGATGTCAATCATGGCTTCTGAAACTGTGGCTCATGAACCTTCACGGGGTCTGAAAACTGGGCAGGGAGGTCGGGAAAGTTTTTGCAAGAGTGAAAGAATGCTGAATACACAGTAAGCAAGAATGAGTTCAAAATGAAATGTGTAATGAACTTGAGGTATCTATGGCAGTACACACTCACGCTGTATCACGAGACTTCTTGCAGCCTTGGTCCCAAACACACAGCATGAACACTTTGCCCTGTGCACACCACAATATCGTGGAAACACGGTGGACATGGCCTTGAGATACCTGGGCTCAGACTGGGCCTGTCCTTGACTTTGAACTGCCGCACTTTGACTGTACTTAAAAGTTTTCTGTTCTTACAGAAACATTATGGTTTAAATACGGAAAATAAACACTTGAATATCTTCCTGATATCATTTCTCAGCATCTACATATCAAATTATTACAGTTTTAGAATCCGTAATAGTTTAATGCTTGACTTTTTTTCCCCATATTCTTTTATTTTTTCCATTCAAAAAAAAAAAAGAATTTACATTTCCTCCCCTTCTCCCAGTCCCCTCCCGCTCCCCCCTCCCGCTGCTTCCTTAAAAGAGGGCATGGTGCCCAGCCCTGTGGGAAGTCCAAGGCCCTCCCCCCTCCATCCCGTCCTAGGAAGTTGTGCTAATGCTTGACTTTTTAAAAATTATTGTGTGAGTTGCAGACTTGAGTTTCATTTAAAAATAAAATCTTCCGGTGAATTTTGGCTGGGATTAGAACAGTATTTCCATCAATTTCTGAAGTGGCCCTAAGCACACTTCTGCCATTTTGTCCTGTGTATTTATGTGCACCGGTGTTCTTCACACTGGCGATTACAAACCCGAAGTATCTATCAACTCTAAAATGTTAATGATGCCCTGTTTCCTGCAACATCGAATACCCAGCTAGGATTCAATTCTTCATGTAAAATAAATAAGCACGTCTCTCATGCACCGTGTGCAGATTTGACTTTTTATTAAATGATAAAATCATGTCTATGGCAAAGAACTGTTTCAAAATAAAAATTCCTTTTCATTATTGTTTTTAGACAAGCTAGTCCTGGACTAGTCACTCTAGACCAGACTGTCCTGGACCTTGCTCTGTAAACCAAGGTGCCCAAACAGCCACAGCAATCCTCCCAAGTGCTGGGAGTGTGAGCATGAACCACCATGCCAGGATAAAAATAAATTTATGAATCGTTATTAAAATATTTAATCTGTATGCCCATTTCATATACCTGGTGATATATTTCAGAATATATATTTCATATATTCTGGTGATAGTGGTGGTAGGGTCACATTAAACAGTCTCCGGTGGTGAAAAGTTGGTCAAAATTATAAAATGTAAGCATCTCAGTTGTAGACATGGAGTTACTGATAACCATCCAACCTCTTGCAGAGCTCCAAGTTGGCCACCAGGAGGCAGTGTTGTTAGGTTCTGAGTCGAGCCCTTGGCCTTGTGTGATGGAATCTGTTGCTAAAGGAGAGGAGAGAAGGCGACAGGGCTGAGGTCTGGGGTGAGCACTCAGGGGAAGTGTGGCAGGGGTGATGTTGGAGGGAGGGTGCTGCTGTAAGAACACTGATGTAAGAAAATGGGCTTCTTATGAATCAACCTCCCCCACCCCATGAACGCTCACCTCCACCAGAATCTCAGTTTAGAAGGAAGCACATCTCAAGGGTTGGTGTCTTACCAGAGTGCACTGGGCTTCCATGGTTTAGTCAAGTGAAGACTATGGGATATTTGCTTAATAAATGTCTAGGAATGTCAAAATAGTAGCAAGCTATCGTGAGCTGAGAGTACAAAATACTGGAGAGACGCCCCCTTGATTTCTATCCTGGGCAGACTCAGTTGCTGCCTATCAGAAGTATAGTAATAACTTTACTATTGAAACTCTAAGAGTCTCCCTGGGGATCCCGTGGCTCTTGCAATTCTAACTTGTAAGAATCCTGGGTCCAGAACTGTGTTCCATCATCAGTAACTCTTGCCCCATAATTCTCCCGAGATGTGCTCTCCGGCAAGGACTCCATGGCAGCCTCTCCGTGCTTAACAAAGTCACCTGTTTGCACCCCAAATCTTGGGTGAATATTGTTCTTTGATGTCATTCTGATCCTTTTCTTCCATGCCACCACCTTGGCAATCTCCCTATCCTGCTGTATGACATGTTCCTATGATTCTCAACACTCTCTCCAAAGTGAAACATTGCCCCAGGAAGGAGGGGGATGTTCACCAGCCTCAGGCGGTAAACAAAGGATCACTTATCTGGGAAGAAAAGAAACTTGAAAGTCCTTGGGGGCTCCCACCCATAATAGTATAAAGGGGTGAACATTGCTGAGGGGGTGGAGACTCTGGCCAGCCAAACTGAAGAAAGAAAGAGTTATTGGGACTGTTGTACCTGCTGGTGAGCTGCATGGACAGCCCTAGCGTTACTGTGTTCAGGAGTCCTCACTCATGTTGGGGTGGGCTTCCTGGTGATGTAGCTGTTTTACAGTAATCTCTGATCCTTGGATGTAACCCCTTACCCATCGTCCTGTTAGGAAACCAATGAAGACTCATTGGTTCATGTGGCGGTTTGAATAGGAACGGCCTCCATAGGCTCATAGATTTGAATGCTTGGTCACTAGGGAGTGGTGTTACTTGGTTTGGATTAGGAGGTGTGGTCATGTAGGAATAGGTGTGGCCTTACTGGAGGAAGTGTGGTGTGTGTGTGTGTGTGAAATGCTTGGACAAAGGAAGTCCTCAGCTCTGCTTCTGAGGATAAGGCTGGAGTCTTGAGAGAGAAAATTACTTTTCTCTAGGAGAGACACATGAAAATACCAGCATGAGGCACACGGGTATTTATGTGAGTCACACTTGCATGAAATTACAGCTTAAATATGTAGAAATTCTGAATAAGCAAAACAAATACCGCTTTTCTAAGGTCTTAGTTGCAAGATTAAATTGAGCCTTCCAGTGGTTAAGTGATGGCCAAGTTCATGTGGGTGATATGTGATTGTTCTTAACAAGATATTGATAGCTCTCAGCTTGGACTGACTGCCTTTTCCCAGTGAACCTCATGCTTCATGCCTTGTTGAGTGAATGATTGATGGGTTCACGTGCATGGCCACTCCCCGAGCATTTGATGGGGTGAGATCATGGATGTGGGCTTAAGGAAAAGGTGCTAGTAGGACAATGAAGTGATGAGAAACCTTCTGAGATTCTTCACCAGAAAACAAGCTGCTGGCAGTTAATGAAGTGAATATGGAGGGTGCCTTGTCCCTTCTGATGAATGACACATCACTCTGGGCAAGTGTCTTTCCCATCTACACTTAAAAAGTTTAGCACATGAATAATTGAGCAACTTCCTGACACACTCAATGTTTATTTGTTTGCCTGCTCAGGGCAGAAAAAAGAGGGGAAAAACTATTTTGAAAACAAGCTGTGCATTGGCTTGGAGTTGATGTGCCTGCCGTAATTCTATTTGCATTAGCATGTCTTGTTATTTTCTTGTTGATATACTGAAGTGAAATATAATGTCAAAATAAGAAAGAGGAAGAGTAGAGATCTGCATGCTCAATGCATGTGTGGGCTACAGACTAGAACCTACAGAAACATGCCAACTCACCTGTGTGGTCATACAGTGCTCAGACCACGGCCTCATTACAGTGAGTTTTTAAACCCAGTGCTTTTCTCAGTCAAGGCCAGAAGAGGACATGGAACAGCGCTGGTACCCAGTGCTCAGTAACTGTGCTCAGTGTGAACAGCACTGGCCTGATTAAATCAGATCTGTGAGCATATAAAGAGACAAGAGAGTGTGCCTGGTCCTGTTCCCTCTCTGGGGTTGTAGGCCTGATGGTGAATTAAGGTCACACCTGTGGGAGAGGGAATGGTTTCCAGCAACAAGAGCAGACAGACTTATTACAAACATACAAAAGAAAGGAAATGGCTGTGTGGAAGAGAGTTCTGTCCTCCTGTGTTGGCTGTGGCATGGCTCACAAAAGTGTTAGCCCAGTTGTTTTCT
>PVIU01008367.1:20352-83942 GCA_004026605.1 Ondatra zibethicus
CACCCACCCACCCATCTATCCACCCATCCATCCATCCATCCATCCATCCATCAATCCATCATCACCCATCCATCCATCCATCCATCCATCCATCCATCCACCCATCCATCCACTCATCCATCAATTCGTCATCACCCACCCTCCTGCCTCTTTTTCAGCATCCTCATCTCTGAGGCTGCTGGTTTCCCATTGACGTCTCAGACAGTGCTTGCTTCTCTTCTCTATACAGGTGCTACCTCCCACTAAGTCAGCATGGATGCCTGTGATATTGTCTTAGCCTGGACAGCTAGATTCTTCAGAGGCATGAAAGACTGACAGATGAGGAGGTAGATTTTCCCATCAATCATACTTTGAAGCTTTATTTGACTGCCTTCATCCCTGCCTCGCTCATTCACCTTCTTGCTTTCTCTATCCTTTTTCATGTTGTGTGTGTGTGTTGCATGTATGTGCAATAGAGCTCAGTTACAGACACACATCACCATGTTTTCTTATCCCCGAGGTTAGATCAGTTGATTGAGTGCAAAAGGAGGGAGTAGAAATGATTGATAGGTCTTTGCTCACAGAAGCTGATCCTGGCCTGTGTTCTCTTGCTCTATCTTCATTCCTGGTCCTGGCAGTGTTCCATCCTAGCACATGGTCAGCTCAGCTGGACAGTCCCCTGTCCTCCCACTCAGCTCCTACCAGGTACAACATGTCCTCTTCTTGTCCCACTGTCCTGCCTTCTCACTGATGATTGTCTCTTGCACTTCAGCCGGTGCCCAACTTTAGCACAGTGCACTGTTGCAAACTCTCTGTTCAATGCCACTTAGGTAGGTTTTCTGCTCCCAGCCAGATATTGTCTGAATGGCAATCTATGTGAATAAAACATCAACAGAAACTCGACATAGTTTGAAAACTATACCTATGTGACTTAAAGAAAAAAAAGCATGAAGGATTAGCTTGTGACTCCTTAACCATCTAAAGCTGTTGTCTCAGCAAACACTAGTTTATTCTTCCAGTTCTAAGGAATTGCTTCTTCAAAGTCACTAAGAATCCTGGCTATCCACTTCCAGGTTCTTATTCAAGGAACTGAAGTAAATGCAAACAGATTTGCAAGGAAATTGTATCCAAAGTAAAGCAACAATACAGCTAAGAAAAGAATATGCTGCCAAGCGTGACATCAGGGCACATGAGTGAAGGCTTCACCTTATGGTATTTAGGAGGAGTTTATTTATTAAGGGGTATAGTGGGGGTGATTCTCTGTTTTGATTGACAGGCTTGGATATGCTTTTGCTCCCTGCATGTGTCTCTTCCCACTATCCATCTTATTTCAGTGCCATAAAGATATACACAGGCATAAGATGGTAAACAAGTTTTGTTTTTCCCTAAAAGTTCTTTCGGAGTAGACATTTTGCTTCCTGCCTCTGGTGGTTTGAATGAGAATGGCCTCATATGTTTGAATAGTTGGCCCCTGATTGGTGAAACTGTTTTAGAAAGGATTAGGAGGTATGACCTTGTTGGGAACAGGTTTTGGGGATTTCAAAGTCCCCATCATTCTCCCCCCCCCTCTTTCTCTGTGTGTGTGTGTGTGTGTGTGCGTGTGTGTGTGTGTTTGTCTGTCTCCTGCTTGTGGTTCAAGACATAAGTTCTCAGCTGTTCCTGCCACTATGCTTTGCTCCACCATCATGGACTCTAACCCTCTGAAACCATAAGTCCCAAATTAAATGCTCTTTTAAAATATATATAAATTGCATTGGTCGTAGTGTTGGTCACAGCAATGGAAAGTAACTAAGACATTGCCTATACACTAAAAGATGGTCTAAGCTGGACTGCCCACTGCATTCTATACCCAGATATGTTTTAAAAAATGTATTTGAATTGAAACTAACTATAAAAGGGATTTTGTATGATGGTTACCATGGGGAGGAGAAACTTAATCTGTTGTTTGGAGTGATGTGTTTGTGCATCTTGGTAAGGATAAGAGTCCTAGCTTGCCATGTGTTGCTCGATGCATTGCTGTAAGAAGGGCACTCGTAATGTGAATGAGATGGCCTTCTTTCCATGTCCCAGGAGTGCTGGGACAGGAGCAGAGAGCACAGTGTGGGTGACTGGCAGGGACCTGGGCTTCGGAGCTAGGCATGGTGAAAGGTCTTGAGGAAGGAGCAGGCCAGGGCAAGAGCCAGAATATACCCTCTGCTTACCACGACCTTGATCTTGTGTAAGGATGGGAAAGGCGTGCAGGAGTGGAAGATACAGAGGAAGGTGCACCTGGAGCCAGGCGGACAGGAAGGATGGCAGACAGCCCCGCGAAGCAGAGGGCCCCTCTTGTCACCACAGCCTGTAATTAAGGGGATTTTCCCAAGATGCTTTTTGTTCCCTTCTTGAAGATGCTTTTCTGTTTCTCCCTTCTTTGGAGCAGGAGGGGAAACATGCCCCCCCCTCCCCTGTGAAAGCCCATTATTAAGACCAAAGTTAACCGGAGGAAGTAATTTTTGCTTAAAAAAAAGTAAAGATAAAAAATTTTATGTTTCTACAATTTAGAAAGGGGGTGGTAGTGGGGAGTTAGTCTTTCCTTATGTTGATCCCTTGTTGCTTTTAGTTGTTCCCAAACTCTACAGGAACATTCCAGTTCTGATATTTATATCAACTCACGGTTACTCTTAGTGTGTGTTACTTGATCTTGGATATGGGTTCTTACCTTGCCTCTGCTTCCTGGTGAGAACAGAGTTGGCAGTCTTGAAGTTGCTGGGTGGTTCACACAGTCTTTCCCTGCTTCTGGCTCTGCCTCACTCTTCCATTTCTCCCTCCCTTGCTTTCCCTCTGCTGCCTCTCCCCCACCCGACCCTTCTCATCCTGTGCTTACCCACAGGGGCCCCGGGAATGGAAATACTTCCAGCACAGCATCTGCTCTTGGCATCTTTGGCCTACTCTCAACAAACCCTGAATCCCAGAAATGGAAAGGGATTTGTGGGAAAGAAGGTGCCCGAGCCCTGGCTGCCTGCAAACAGGAGCCGTGGCTCACCGAGAAGGAAAGGAGGAGAGGACGGTAGAGGGAGAATGGGGCATGCAAGATAACAGGGAGGCTGTTTGTGGGAAATGGTGTGATTTAATTTCACATATAGTAGCTTTGAACAATCCTGAGCTTCCTCTGATGTCTCCCCTACCTGCCATGGCCTCCATGCTGGCCCAGGAGTCTTTCCTGAGACTCTTGTGCTCTGGAGTTTGAGATTAACACGTATGATCGTGGTGGGTGGGGCTGGGCTTTGCTCACATTTATGGTTTTGAGAATGGGGGGTAAAATCATGGGGGAGGGGCAACCCAAGCTGGATTCTGATGCCTGTGCCTGAACCCACCATGGTGGGGTGCTGATGCCCCAGAGTTCCCTTCCCTGGAGCAGAGGATGTTGGTAATCGATGAGCACCTACCTCATTCCTGGAGTCACCCCCAAAGCTGAGATGAGTTTCAGTTCTCCTAACCGTGCTGTGAATCATACACGAGTCCTGTTTCACAGAACAGAGGACGCGCTCGAACCCGTCACTCACTAGCCCAATGTCACACGCCCATCAGATGTCAGAACCAGATATAAAGAAAGTCTGACATGTTCCAATGGACAAGCTGCTGCTGCTTCCAGGATTCACACAGCTTATCCGGGAGCCATTCAACACCAGATTAGACCCAGACAGGGGTGGGCGGAGTGAACTGTGTTTTCTGTCCCCGCAGCCTCACTGCCAGTGCCATCGTTCCCAGGTGACAGGTTCCGAATCTCAGACAAGGGTAGGAGTTGGCAATGGAGAGTCAAAGTTTCTGCATCTTGTGCTTTCTCATCCTCCTTGAAGATTCTTCCTGGACTCCTGTGTGACAGACGAGCCCGTTGGGGGTGGAGTGCTCACCGCTCACACAGACTTCCGTCCGTGGGACCTGAAACTCAAGCCAGTGACTAAGGTGGAAAATAACTCTGCCTTCATCGTCAGGAAACAGATAAAAATAGACGCCCTTTGTGGCCTGGTGAAAAGCACCCAGGCAGGGAAGGCATCCAGGCCTCATGCCCTGACAGAAAACCTTTGGTGTCCAGCTTCTGGCCTGCATGTCAGTCCCGAGGGACACTGATTTTGAGCAAAGGTTGAAACCAGGGCAGGAGTGTCACGTGATAGAGAAATGATGAAGCCCGTATCAGTTCCCAGCACCCCAGGGTTCAGCTGGCCTGGGTGACATGAACACCTGAGGAAACTTTTCCTATCTTCTCCCAGGGGGAAGCCAGGAGAGTGGAAGGAGGGGCTGCTGACCCCAGTGAGGTTTTAGGGCCTCAGCATGCTGTGCTGGTGAATGTCACCCCCACACTACGGTGCATGTCCAGTGCATTCTAGGCTGCACCAGTGGATGTGACCCTGACCAGAGGAGGTACTTCCTCAAGGCACTTAGTCTTTGGTGGGAGGCTTCTAAATCAGCCAGTCACACAATGGCAGGCATCAGGGACCTCTGAATAAAACACGATCTGGGGATACAATATGAGGAGGGGGATGAGTTTCCTGGGAGCATTTGAAAACCCGGTCAGTTGCTGAGATCTTTGAACAAGAAACACAGTGGCAACTGGGCCCAGTGATGGGCAAGACTGGAGGGAAATGGAGGGAAAAACAGAGCCCCTAGGCTGTGGAGAGAGGGAGGACCTGGGCACCTGGGGTCAGGCAGGAGGCTTCAGGTGTGTGTAGGTTGGGGCAATGATGCCTCTGTTACTGCCACCCTGAACAGAGTGCTGCCTGCATAGACTCCCCCTACTGTGGTTCAGATCACCCACTGCTGGCCAGAGCTGTGTCAGTGAGCAGGAGATAGAGAGGTCAAGGATGAGGCAGCCAGAGGCTCTACAGCCAGGCCCAACTCAGGTCGCCATGGAGCCTTCCCTAGACCTCCGTGCTCACCTTCCCTTCTGTTGGGCACCTGTTCGCTCTCTTCCCTCTGTGCCTTTCACCCCCAGAGTCTGAGCGGCTTAAGTTACCCGCCTTTCTCTTCCCAGTGTGCACAACAGTGTGTCCATTGGCCCAGACATAGACAGAAACTAAACATCCGAAACCAATCTGCCCTTGAGGGTCGGTGGCAGCAATGTAATTGGGCTTGAAAGGAATCTCTGAGAGTAACAAAGCGAGAATGAAGAGGTGACTTTGTGTCCCCACTAGGCTACCTGGCTAACCTCATTCTTCTGTCCGGACACTGCATGGCACTGGGGAGATGCTCCTCCAGGGTCCCAAGTCCTTAGGAAAAATATGTTTATTTCCCCATTATAGAAATTCATATTGATCATAAAAATTAGGAAAATACAGAAAAAGTCAGCAAAGTAGCTGCTGTTAATTACAGCCAGTTTTATATTCACTTTAAAAAGCCAGAAGGAATAATAGGGAGAAAATATGATAAAGCGGTAAGAGATAAAGAATGGCCACTGTTATAACCATCATTTTATGGCTGCATATTAGTCCCATAGAATTTGATGAATTGTGGTTGATTAAAGATCCACCTCACTGTTGTATATTTAAATTACATCCAAGTTTTTCTATTTTTTTTAAACAGAGTAATTAAATAACATTCTCCTTGTTTATAACAGTCTCAGAATCTCTAACTTTATTCCCCCAAAATGCCATCACTGAATGAAAAAGTGCCAATAATCCAAAAGCTCTGGATGCTTATCGCCAAAGAAAGGGCTGGTGTATATGAGAGCCCAGAACTGACTTGCAAAATAGACAGTGGGGGTGCTGTCTCATCCCCATTGTCCACTAACCAAGGAGACACACCCCTGTGTCTATGAAGGTATACCTAGAGTTCATTTTACCCTGAGTGTAGGTGGTGGCATCCCATGGGCTGGGGTCCCAGACTGATTAACGAGACAAAGCAGAAAGCCAGCAGAACACAGCGTCCATCTCTCTCTGCTTCCTGACTGGATGTGAGCAGCGAGCTACCCTGCAAGCCCCATGATGGACCCTGCTCTCGGAGCTCGGTCAAGGCAAAGCCTCCTCTTCTAAGTTGTTTTATGTCAGCTGCTTTGTCACAGTAACATGTAAAGTCACCAATACTCAGGGCCACCCCGAGGTAGCTTGTGCAGTTTGTGTACTTGGGCCTTAGGACGGTACTTAGTGGGACATGAGAGGGAAGAAGAAGAACCAAGGCCCAGACGTGGGGAGAGGTAGGGAGAAGCTGGCGTGTCCAGAGGTGTTCCCATAATACTGAGACCACCAGCAAAGGCCTCAACAGTACAATGTCCTCACATGTGAGGATATAGGATGGACTCCAGACAAGGGTCTGGCTATGTGTGCAGCACTGAGTTCAATTTACTTTCAGTGCGAAATGTTTAGGAAGCAAGTTGGGGTTATCTTCAGTTTCACTATGTGTGTGCTTTCACAGCAAGGTGAATTGGGTGTCTACTGTGCTGCCCAAATTAGCTCTGTTACCAAAATTTAATGAAAGGTTTGGAAGCTCTTGACTGGGAATGTTACCTCCATCTAGAAACTTTCAAAGGACAGCATTAAATTTTTAAATTTAAGAATTGATTTCTTGGTTCAGAAAGATGAATCTCAATGTTGCCGACACTGAGAGAGCCACTCTGCTGGTTAACCTTGGGTATCAACTTCACTTCTAGGATCCCCTAAAAGGCAAAACTCTGTGAGGAAGTTTCTGGACTGGGTTAACTGAGGTGGAAAGACATACACGCAACATGAGTGGCGCAATTTAGTAGTCTCCTAAAAGGCTAAGCGTTTGCTCAGGCTATGTCAGGGAATGGCACAGAACCTCACCTCATCCCCACTGCCACTGACATTAACAGTTTCCTGTCTATTGTACCTATTTGTTGGCTATTCATTTAAATACACGTCAGTAAAAATGTCACCACAGAGAATGATGGGATGGTGGGTGACAATGGCTTTGGCGATTATCGACATTTTTCATTTTGACATGAAAATGGCTTTGGATGATTTAATTTCCCTGGGGCTGTGGAGTTTATGACCTCCACACAATCTGGAGGTCACTGTTCAGGTTAACAAGGTACCCATGGTAGATCACTGCATCCATTCCTCCCTCCTACACACCTTATCATCCCTTCCCATCCGTGCCCCTTGCCTATCTGGACTCCTTATCCAGTGTCAATGCCTTTCTCTTCAACTCTACTGCTACCTCCAAGGAGTCCCTGAGCCTTCTCTTCTATCAACAGTCTCTCCACTTTCTTCTCAGGATAGTTTCCTCCTGTCTCTCTCTCTGATGACCTTTTGCTTCTGTCCTCCAGTGATGGTCCCCTTCTTTGCCACCACAACCCCCTGAAGCTCTGTGCTACCTGCACTACAGACACTATCTTCCAACCTCATGCAAACATATTAAGCTGGGAGACCCGAGGGCAGAGTCTGATGCCCTTTGGTTTGCTTTGAAGTTCATTTTCAGAGTTCTGCACAGCCTGGAAAGAATCCAAGATGCCTTGAGAGCAGGATCCAGGGCTTGTTTGCATTTGAGTGTTTCTGTACCCATCAAAGGGCTCAATTAATACTAAGTACCACACTCACTGAGTTCCTGAGCTCCTGTAGAGCTACACATGGCTGTTGCCACTTGGGGTCTCAGTGACTCCAACAAGCATGCATTTGCCATTTCTCCATTTTCTATGTCTGTGACATGTTAGCTGTGTTTATGTATGTATGTGTGTATGGTATGTGCTTGCTGTGTATGTGCTAAGTTCAAATTTGTCATTATGTCTTTATGCATGCATTTGTTGCTTATGGGTGTGTTTTATCCTGTACACTTTGCACAACTTCCCATAGACTGCAACTTGGATCCTGTCTAATCTTAGCTGTGTGCTTGGGTCTGAAGCACAGTATTTCTGATACTTCATTTCCAGCAACCCTGACAATTGTGTGCTAAGGATCTTGGGGCCTGGGAAGTGCTGCCTCCTGACTTCTGTACACAATATTGCCTCTGTTTACTTTGCCTCTCCATCTAACTAACCTGTTCTCTTCCAGAACTTAGAACTCCACCTTGTAACACCTCAGACAAAGGCTGCAGCTGTTTGAGTGCACACCCTACCAAAGGAGCAATCCACGGTCAGCAAGGCATTTGCCTGAGCAAACCTAGGTAGACTGTTGGTATAGCATCACAGGAATATGGAGTCACAATGGACATAGTGAGTGACATTGGCTGGTATATAGATGGGAAAACAGCATCCTTAGTGGTTTATCTCTTGGGATGCAGGTAAGATGCTGGGTGCCTTTCCTACAGTGTGCTTCCGTCTCTAGACTCCTGATATTCCCCCTAGTGGGATAGCATAGCACAATGTTGAAAGGCATTCCCTGGAGGGGGTGGCCATGAACCATTAGACTATTTTTTGAGGATGATCTATGACCTGAAACAACCTGACTCTGAAAAAAAGGGTGTTTTTGATATTTTACCACAGGCTTTATCATTTGTGCTGGGGAGGTGATGGGCACCAGGGGTTATTAGTCACCATCTCCCTGGATGAGAAAAACAGCATGTAACATGGTTATTTGTGTGTCTGTTTTAGTTATTTTCCTGTAGATGTGGAAAAATACCCTGTCAAAAGCAGCCTCAGGGAGAGAGGTTTGTTCTGGTTCACAGTTGCAGGGCACAGTTCCTCATATTGAGAAGACACTGTCAGCTAGATCTGGAGATGGCTGATGACACTGGGTTGACAGTCGGTGAAGAAAGACCAGTGCTGGTGCTCAGCCTTCATTCCATCCACAGCTGCAGCACCATGTATAGAATAGAATAGAAGCACCCTCATTTGAGATGCTCGGCACTCTGGTTAACCCAATCAAGACAATCCCTGACAGGCACGGCTGGAGGGTTGTCTCCTCGGTGACTCCAGGTCCTTTGAGGCTGACAATCCATTTAAACCATCTCTCTCTATCAGTATACCTCCTGGAAATCACATGACTTGACTTTATTTCTCCCAGGACTCTCCCATCCTCCGCTCTTTGTTGCATCCTCTTGGCTGTCTTCTACTTTTTAATTTGTAGGTGGATTTACAGACTCATCCTCAGAACATTGTGTTTTAACCTGATCCCAGGCGTAACTCTCTTGTCACACAAATTTCCTCTGGCTGACACTGTCATGTCGCCAGGCATTTACAGACAGAAGCCCCCGGAGAATGTCGGAATCTATGAGACTAAAAGTTAAGAACGACAGGCACTTGGTTTCATAGGGAACAGTGCTAAGTGCTAAAGGTTAATAATTATACAAAGCATGTCTCCCACAGAGTAGTCATTGTCAAAGCAAGCTGCCTGTTGTGGTAGGTCTGTCAGGCTGTGACTGAGGAGGAGTGGAGAGGTAGAGAGCGAGCCACCATGCTTTCCTCAAGTTCAGCTGAGGTCAGGGGGAAGCTGGGAGAAACACTTGAACTCTTGTCCTTGAGACTGGGTCCATGTGGTGCTTAGTGCACTTTGTTCTGGCTTCTCAGCTTGACAGCTCAGCTTTACCTGTGTCAATGGGTTAGGATGGTCATTAGTTTTCAGGGACCCTGAACACAACTTAAAACAAATCTTACATTTCTTTGAATGTAATTTTTATTTTTATTGTTAGTACATGGGCATTTTGCCCGCATGTATGTTTGTGTACTTCATACATGCAGTACCTACAGAGATCAGAAGAGGGTGTCTGGAGTTACAGATGGTTGTGAGCCACCATGTGGCTGCTGGGAATTGAACTTGGGTCCTCTGGAAGGGCAGCCAGTGCTCTTAACCACTGAGCCATCTCTCCAGCCTGCTGTTTTCTGTTTTATACTTTGGAGAATTTCACACATGCATCTTATGTTTTTTGATCAGGTCCACCCTTCCCCCCCATTCCTTCTTTATTCCCCCACCCACTACTTCCTCTAAATGGGCTTTTTAAAAAGAAATTATATACATATATATATTTATTTTTTTTATTCATTTTGTGTACCAACCACAGTTTCCCCTCCTTTTTCTCCTCCTCCTACCCCTACCTTCCCTCTACTCCCATCCACTCCTCAGAGAGGGTAGGACCTCCCATGGGGAGACAACAAAGCCTGGCATATCAAATTGAGGCAGAACCAAGACACCGCCACCCCACCCCCCCGTATCAAGACTGAGCAAGTGAACACGGTATCTCACCACAGTGAATAGGTTCCAAAAGGCCAATTCATTTTCGAAGGGTAAATCCTGGTCCCACTTCCAGAGGCCCCACAAAAAGACCAAGCCACACAATTGTTATTCACATTCAGAGGGTCTGGTTTGGTCCCATGCAGGTTCCCTAGCTATCAGTCTAGAGTCCATGAGCTCCCATTAGCTCAGGTCAGCTGTCTCTGTGGGGTTCCCCATCATGATTTTGACTGCCCCTTGCTCACATAATCCCTCTTCCATCTCTTAAACTGGACTCCAGGAGTTCATCCCATGGCTTTGGATCTCTGCTTCTGCTTTCATCAGTTATTTGATGAAGGGTCTATGATGACAATTAGGGTAGCCACAAGTCTGATTACCAGAGAAGGCCAGTTTAGGCCCCTTTCCACTATTGCTAGGAATCTTAGCTGGGGTCATCCTTGTGGATTCCTGGGTGCCCTAGCCCCAGGTTTCTCTCTAACCCCATAATGGCTCCCTCTCTCAAGACATCTCTGTCATTGCTCTCCTTTTCTATCCCTCCCCCAATTTGGTCATCCTATTCCCTCATGTTCTTAATTCCCTTCCCTTCCCCTCTTTTCCCGCTATACCCAGTTTACCCAGGTGATCATTCCTATGGCGATTTCTCCTTCCTATGGCGATTCATAGGGTATAGATATAAACAGAGAATTCTCAGCAAAAGAACCTCAAATGGCCAAAAGACATTTAAGGAATTGCTCAACATCCTTAGACATCAGGGAAATGCAAATCAAAACAACTCTGAGATACCTGTCAGAATAGCTAAGATCAAAAACACTGAAGGCAGCTTATGTTGGAGAGGATGTGGAGTAAGGGGAACACTCCTCCACTGCTGGTGGGAGTGCAAACTTGTACAGCCACCTTGGAAATCAATATGGAAAATTGGGAATCAATTTACCTCAAGACCCAGTAATACCACTCTTGGGCATATACCCAAAGGATGCCCAATCATACTGCAAGGACTCTTGCTCAACTATGTTTATAGCAGCATTATTTGTAATAACCAGACCCTAAAAACAACCTAGATGCCCCTCCACTGAAGAATGGATAAAGAAAATGTGGTCCATTTACACAATGGAGTATTAGTCAACTGTGAAAAACAATGACATCATGAAATTTGCAGGCCAATAGATGGAACTAGAAAGAATCATCCTGAGTGACAGAAAGACAAACATGGTATGTACTCACTCATAAGCAGATATTAGATGTAAAGCAAAGAATAACCAGGCTACAGCCCACAGTCACACAAAAGCTAGGTAACAAGGAGGTTCCTCCAAATTTCATGTGTTCTCTGTGTTTTTAAACCCTGAATCCATATAGTGCTGTCATAATGTGCATGGGCGTAGGCCCATCTACTGGAGTACAGTGGCTTCCCAAAGGACATATACCTAAAGAAAACTGACTGTTCCTTTCTCAGCCTCTATCTGTTGCCAATAGCTCCACCTGTTGCCAATAGCTCCACAGCTAGAGGTGGGACTTTCTGATCACCCACCTACCCAGCTTGAGATTTTATCTGTCTTGATGTTGTCCAGGTCTTGTGCATATAGTCACAACCACTGTGGGTTCACATGTGCAATTGTACCACTGTATCTGGGGAACACTGTTTCCATTGCCTATGGCTCTTCTAATCTTTCTGCCCCTTCTTCTGTGATGATCCTTGAACCATGGGAGGAGAAAGTATGAGGAATGGGTACTCAATAGTCTCTTTTTCTCTGTGCCTTGATCAATTGTGGCTCTCTGTTAGTTGCCATCTACTGCAAAAAGAAGCTTCTCTGATGAGGGTAGAGGGATACATTTTTCTATAACAAGAGTCTTTGGGAGTCAGCTTAATATTACACCCACTTAGTAGGATAATAGTAATTGGTTCTCTTCCCAGAGCCTTTGATCTGTGAGTAGTTTTATGTTGTTGGTCTGCTTTGATGCCAGACACAAGCTCCTTCTTGTGGAGCGGGCCTTAAATCCAGGGTGAAAGTGGTTGGTTGCTCCCATGACAGTAATGCACTGTCTTTCATGTGAGTTGTTATTGTAGCTTACAGGAGTTACAGCTGGGTAAGTTAGTTGAATACTTTTCTTCCATAGTGGCATAAATAGAACCTTCTGGTACCGTGAAAGCTAGCCAGTGCGGATGACATGTCTAAGCAGTTACAAGATTGATCTCCCCATATCCTGTGACTCAAATATGTAGTGTCTTCAGTGGGAGTGTCTTGGCATCACATCTGGAAGGTAACCAAGAATAATGGGTGGGGGCCCACACACTGAAGCACAATCAACCTATCAGGGCCTACACCCATGAAGGAAACTGACTCTCTCTTCCTTAGCAGTCAACAACTGCTCATAGCTCCTCAGCTAGGGGTGGGGCTTTGTCATCTCTCCCCAATCCATGTTGCAGTGCTGCCTGGCTTGATTTTGTCCAGGTTTTGTTCTGGCAGCCGCAGCTGCTGTGAATTCCTGAGAACAGTGGTCTTCTCATGTCTGAAAGACCCTACTCTGTAGCAGTCCTCTTCAGCATTGGCTCTCTCAGGCTTCTAGGCCCACTTTTGGGATGTTCCCAGAGCCACACAGTGTGTGTGTGTGTTAGTTATACAAAGGCTCCATTTATAATTGGCTATTCTGGAGACATGTATTCTTTGCACATTGGCCAGTTGTGAGTCTGCATTAACAATTATTCGCTGCAAAAGGAAGCTTCTCTGATGAGGTTAAGTCCAACATCTTAATTATGAGATTAATATTTGTAAAATTCACCGCATTCACGTTTATAGATCTTTAACAATTATTCTACACTATAGGAGTGCATGAGAGGTGTTTATAGGGATAAACACAGGACCATGCACATGGTAGGCAGGTGTTCTACCACTGAGCTATATTCCATTATTTCACAGTGAAAAACTCTATTCCCACTCAGGTTCTGTTTGCCAAAGTTGGAAAACATCACTTGATCCTTTTGGAGGTTGGCATATGTATTAGTGACTTCTCTGTTGCTGTGGTAAAACACCATGGCCAACGTGACTTACAAAGAAGGAACTTCTTTCCGATTATGGTTGCAGAGGATACAAGCCCATCATGGTGAGAAGCACATCACAAGGGGCAGGCACCGTGGCAGGAACAGAGAACTGAGAGCTCACATTTTCAATTATGAACACAAAGCAGAGAGAATGATCGAGAAGTATGACAGAGCTATGGACTCAAAGTCCAACCCCAGTGACAGACTTCCTCCAGCAAGGCCGTACCATGTAAATCTCCTCAAACAGCCCTAACAGCTGAGGCCCAAGCGTCCAAATTCCTGAGCATTTTTCTTCTCTTTCCTCCCCGGAAATAAGGATTTAAGGTGATATTGTGTGATGTTTCCTCTGGGAATTCAAATCTCTGAATTTATCCTTTTCTTTTCCCACATTTTTTTGAGAGCAGTTTCTTGATGCTCCATATTTTGACTAAAATATTTAAGGTGGCAAGTGTCAAGTCACCTAGAAACCTTTCTTCTCTACAAATTGGATTATAGATGGGTTTTAAGTAGTGTGTATATGTGTGTGTGTGTGTGCATGCTTGAATTTACATACACCACACACACACACACGCATGTGTATATATGTCCCACCACCATGGGAAGGACATAGGACTGACACCATCAACACTGTTGTGTTCTTCGAGTTCTTGAGCAGAACCCCTGGATGGAAGTCCTGATGGATAAAAACTGGGTCAGGTAGGATCCATTAAGCCCTGGATCTGGCGAGCAAGAAAGTGTGTAGCTGGCACAAGGACAGTGAGGAACCTGAGGCACTCAAGGCTCACTGACTAACTGAAGGCTCAAAGCCCAGTCAACATTCCCCCTTAGTTCAAACATTCCAATATACCTTGCTAGAGTGAACCGATGTGGTCTTAATTTAATTCTGTGGGTAGCTTTCTCCTTTCCTCTTCTACATTATTGGCTTGGGGCCAGTGTGGTGCTGAGGGTGGTTGGAGGATTCTGTGGACTTTAGAGGCTCAATCCCCAATTCTTCAGTTTCTACAGATTCAGTCCTAATTATCTCCTCATGAACCCTCCCTGCAAATTCAGCATTCTGTTCCTTCTCTAGTGTTCTGCGCTAAGCACAGCATGGAGCCTTAGCTTCCTACTGGTAACATTGATGCCCAGTCTGCAATCACGGTATGGAGTTTTGAACATGTCCTGGGTTCCTAATAAATACAGGTTGAGCATATATACATACATATATAAATATATATACACACATATAAATACATATATCCTTATCGCATACACATATACACACATTTATATATGATAAGGAAGGCTTTCTTCACTAATAGTGAAAAACAGGACTGGATCCTGTTTCTTATTGTCATTGACAGTCTCAGGAGAGCCACTTGGGAGATCTGTTGTTAATGATGGGCAGTCTCGGGAGAGCTACTTGAGAGATCTGTTGTTAATATGCAGCCATTGGTTTCTAACTGTGATCATGAACTGGGTTCAAGGTCTAGCTTAAGTGAGCAGTCACCATTAACATGAAAAGCCTAGTTTGCCACCTAGACAGGATGGTTACAAATAATCAAGAGTTCTGTAAACCCATAATAGAATTTTTGCATGTGTATGTGTCTATTGCATCCCTGTCTGTATATATGCACTTGAGCTTGTGCGGAGGGTACATGTGTATACAATAAGGATAGAGGGGTGTGTGCATGTGTGTAGAGTCTGACAGAAATGTCAGGCGTCTTTTTTTTTTATCACTCCCTGCCCTATGTATTGAGGCAGGGTCTCTCACTTAAACCTAGATGGTTTTCCTAACTAGTCAGCTTGCTCTACCTTCGCCTCCTACACGCTAGGATTTCTGCAGGGCCATTTATACCCACCCAGAGCTTATGTGACTGGTGGGGATCTGAATGAACTGTGGCCCTCACACTTGTAAGGCAAGCGCTTTACCTACTGAGCCATCTCCCAAGGCCCCAATAACAGATTTTTTTTGTTAAAGAAAAATACGCAGTAGAAATGCGTCAGACCTGAAAGTCAGAGTGAAGAACACACAGATCAATCCTGTGCAACTTGGGATGTGTGGGGCTCACCAAAATTCCAGGGACTGAGTGTTCAGCTTCACTGGGTAGCTGTGAGAATGGGGAGACCCTCTGAGGGAATTGGAAAGGTCACATCTTCAGAGAAGAGATGGAGGCTTTCTCCACCCTGTGATGCTGGAGGTAAGTAGGAGACTGGAGGCCATGATGCAAAAGGCTGAAAATTCTTTCTGCTCTGTTTGCATGGAAACCATAAATAGGTAAAGAACAGCTCTTCAGAGTTGTGCTAGAGGCTCATGCCTGTGCTTTCAAACCCAGAGGCTTATGGCTTAAAGTCCTGAGAAGGAGACTTAGAGCCCCAGCCACCCAGACAGAGACTAACGGCTGTATGATGGATCTAAGTACGTCAGAAGAAAAGTCTCTAGACTTTGAGAGGCAGTGGCTTAGTGCCCAGACGGTAGTATGACTGCTCCAAGCTCCAGGTTCAGGGCCGAGGCTCTCATTATTGGAGACCCTCTGTCTACAATCCCCCTCTTCCCGGGTTTCTGAGTCTTTCATTGTCTCTGCTGCCACCCAGTCTGCATTTGCTTTCTAGATACCTAGTGATTTGGGCCTTCGAGTTTTGCAAGTCATTCTGTAGCTGCTGTTCAGCTGCTTATGCAATGTGTCTAGGATTGGAAGTCCCAGGGTTTTATCCTCTTCCACCACCTGCCTGAGGTATAGATCATGGCAGGCAGGGGAGGCTTTTGTTGAAGCCAAATGTTGCAACACAAATACAGAAGTGTATTAGAAAGAAGTTTCCAGAATGACCTGAGGAGGCTGAGAAGCAAGCCGCTAATATGGTCAGAAAATGGGCGTGGTGTGCTTGTGCCCCGACTCTGGTTCTATGTATGGTAGAACCAGTCACAGACTTCTGAGTCACAGGGGATGTTTTTCCTCCCTAGACTGAGTGAGAAATGATATAAGATAGAGCGAGCCATCTGGAGCTGCTGGAGGTGGGGTCATGTGGAGGTCACCGCTGGAGTCGGTATAAGTCACCTGGAGCCATTGTGACTGGAATAAGCTACCCAGGGCAGAATTCACGGCTTCCGCTGCAGCTAGAGCCCTGACACCTGGAGTGGCATTTCATCAGTGTCTACAAAATGTTTAAAGCAGTTTGTCTGCTATGGAAGCTGTTTGGCTGTTCACCAAAGAAAGGGCTTTTTAACTTGACAGTTTCTCAGGCCAAGCAGTGGGCACAAAGAAGAGTCTAACAACTGTCAATCAGGATAGACTGTAGAAAATTAAAGGTCTTTGCTCAGAACATATCATGAAAAGGTGGAATTGTATATATATATGTTCTCAAAAAAATAGAAAGAGAATATAAAATTAATAAAAAAGTGTGCACCCCTACATTAATAACCTTACATATCTCTAGGAAACTAAATAGAATGTGAAACAAGATTTCTGTTTATTCTGAAATATTTTAATTTTTCATTTAAAACAGCCTAAAAGCAAATAAAATTGTTGACAGCAGGAATATGGGTTGTTTCTCATCCTTCACACTATTTTGCATTTTTTGTTTCTAAATTTAAAAGTAAATAAGCCAGCATTATGAAGAGGAATACTAAATACTAAAATATTGTAGCTAATTTTAAAATACTAAATTTCATTATAATATTAAATTGCCAGGAATTGTGGCGATAAAAGGACACTATCCACTATGTGTTAAATATGAATATTAAGAAAAAGGAACAGAAAGATTAGTAAGTGCCAATGCAAGAATTTATCCAACAATCTAAAAAGCAACATGCTAACACCAGAACCCAGTAGCCATACAACAGGAAGACTTGATCATCCTAATCCAGAAGAAACAGAAGAAAATGATTTTAAACATAAGTTTATAAGGATGATGGAGACCATTAAAGAGGAAATAAAAATTTTCCTTAAAGAAATAGAGGAAAAGACAAAAAATTGGAAGAAATCAATAAATCTCTCAAAGAACACCAAGAAAACCAAGAAAAATCTATCAAACAGGTGAAATAAACAGTTCAAACAGTTCAAGACTTGAAACCTGAAATAGAGGCAATAAAGAAAACACAAACTGAGGGAATTCTGGAAATGGAAAATCTGGGTAAATGAACAGGAACTACAGAGGTAAGCATAACCAACAGAATACAAGAAATGGAAGAGAGAATCTCAGGTGTTGAAGATACTATGGAGGAAATAGATTCATTGGTCAAAGAAAACATTAAATCCAATAAATTCTTAACACAAAACATCCAGGATATCTGGGACACCATGAAAAGACCAAACCTAAGAATAACAGGGATAGAAGAAGAAGTCCAGTTTAAAGGTACAGAAAATATTTTCAACTAAAATCACAGAAGAAAACTTTCCCAATCTAAAGAATGATATCCCTATGAAGATATAAGAAGCTTATAGAGCACCAAATAGACTGGACCAAAAAAAAAAGTTCCTTAACCATTTAATAATCAAAATGCAAAACACACAGAACAAAGAAAGATTATTAAGCACTGCAAAGGAAAAAGGTCAGGTAACATAAAGGCAAACATATCAGAATTATACCCAAATTTTTAATGAAAACCATGAAAGCCAGAAGGTCCTGGATAGATGTGCTGTAGACACTAAGAGGTCACAGATGCAAGCCCAGACTACTATACCCAGCAAAGCTTTCAATCACCATTGATAGAAAAACAAATTATTCCATGACAAAACCTGATTTCAACAATACCTATCCACAAATCCAGCCCTACAGAAAGTACTAGAAGGAAAACTCAAACTCAAGAAAGCTAACTACACCTACAAAAACACAGGCAACAGATAACTTCACACCAGCAAACCCCAAAGAAGGGAAACACACAAACACTACCATCAAAAAATAACAGGAGTTAACAATCACTGGTCATTAATATCTCTTAATATTCATGGACTCAATTCACCTATAAAAAGACATAGGCTAAGAGAATGGATTCAAAAGCAGGATCCATTTTTTCTGCTGTATACATGAAACATATCTTAACATCAAAGACAGATATCACCTCAGAGTAAAGGGTTGGGAAAAGATTTTCCAATTAAATGGACCTAAGAAGCAAGTGGGCATAGCTATCCTAGTATCTAACAAAATAGACTTCAAACTAAAATCAATTAGAAGAGATGGAGAAATGTTGGGAACTGCAGACCCTCAGACCCTGAATTTTCTATGACCCCCTTGCCTGCTGGAGTAAACAACTTGTTTTCCTATGCTTGTAGCTGCTCTGAGCATGAGACCCTCATGAGTTCCTGATAAAAAGGGAGTGGTTTCTGGTGGGCTTGCAGCTGAAAAATCCCAAGAGCTAGTGTGTTGCCATTAGTAAAGGAGAGCCCTATATAAGCTGCCCTGGAACACAACAAAATTTGGCATTCTTGTTTCAAGGATGAACCCCCTTCTCCTTCTTTATCTCTCTCTCTCTCTCTCTCTGTGTATGTGTTTCAATCTCCAGCCCCTTGCCTGACTCATGAACCATCCTGTGGTGCAGGCACCACAGGTGGAGGCCCCCATGAGATTGGGAACCAGAGATCCCAGAGAGATCACCCTTGGGAGGCTGGCCAGCAAGTAAGAGATTGATGGTGAGGGTGGATTGAAGATGGGTGCCAGTAATTCTGTTCAAGTATTGACTGGTCAATTGATTGGGTTTTTTTTCCTAGAGAACCAGGGCACTGGAATTAAAGTTTTTAAAGAGACTTGCAGAAAAAGTAATAGGAATAAAGAAAAATAAGCCACATAAAAATGAAATATACACAGAAGAGACATTTTATTGTATGGGCTGCTAAGATAAACCAGCATAAAGGTATCTTGACTTTAAGGTTTGAGTCTAAGGATATGTTATGGACCAAGCTTCCCCCCCAAAAAAAGGTTGCCGTGAACACCCTCAAAAATTGCTTCACCCAATAAAAACCAGGAAGCAATTTGAAAAGAACTATGCTCAAATTCCCTAAATGATTGTTTACTGAAGGTTGCAGGGTTGGGGAGCAACTTGGGGAGGCCACTGCTTATACCACCAGCCACAGCCAACAGGTACAATGGGCTCTGGTCAGGAATGCTGGTGCTGATGCCTGTGGGCCTGGATAATCTCGCATGGCTATACTTCCATTCCCATTGATCAGAGACACCTAATGTTACTGGTATGTGGAAACTATCTGGCAGTTTGTGTTTTATTTCTGCTGAATTTTCCTTCTCCTTGTGTTCCCAAGGCCACCTCTTGTGTGGCTTCAGCCACTAAATGTTGGCCCAGTACTATGGTTTATGGCCAGAGCACATTATAATTCATTATGGTGATGGGGACCATGATCACTTTACAAGAATGTTAGCAAGAATTTTCAGGAGTTCCATTTCCAGAATCCAGCCCAACATGGTATAGTGTCTACCTTTATGGGATAGTACCTCTGTGGACTTTGTGCCTGTTTAAAATTTGAAATTTGTGAAGGATTGGGCTGTGAAGGATTCTACCTTGTTTAATGGCATAGCAAGATGGAAAACCAGAGCCAAAATAGGGCTTCTCATATGGTTGTCTGTGGCTAATTATACCTTAACTGCTCTCAAGTTTCATGTCATTTAAGCAACCGTTGGGTGAACGAGATGATTATTGCTATGGCCTGGGTTCCGGGCTTGGTGCCTGTCCCAGTGAGTTAGCTGGTGCTGGGCTGTCCCTGCTGAGACTTCAGGATCGCCATGGCTGTGGTGGCTGCTATTGTCACCACTGTGGCCTCTGAGACAGCTGGAATTGCCACCAGTCAGATGACTGATGTGGCTAGCACTGTTGAAGCCCTAGCCAGACAGGTTGCCACTGCCTTAGAGATCCAAAATTCCCTTAATGAGAATTTTCTCCAGGGCATTTTCTGGCTTGACCTATAGATCTCCTTTTATAAGAGCAGTTGGAATTCTTGTGGGATTTGCATACTGTTGACTGCTCCCTTTCCTTTCATCATATTTGTGCCCAGCAGTAGCAATATTTGCCCAAGTGAGTGGGCTTCCTCTGAGCATGGTATGGGTCAGCAGGCTCTGGAAAGACCAGTGAGCTGAAGGCAGGTAGGACAGGAGCCTGTCACAATCAATCTAAGACAGAGGCCTTGTATGCTGAGGCAAGTGTTCTTGATGATGGGTGGGATGTGAATTTGTGCTTCTGCAACCCAAGACAGGCCTGCTCTAATTATATAGAAAAGGGGGAGCTGTTGGGGACAACAGACTCTCTGCCCCTGAATTTTCTATGACCCCCTTGCCTGCTGGAGTAAACAACTTGTTTCCTATGCTTGCAGCTGCTCTGAGCATGCTTATGAGTTCCTGATAACAAGGGGGTGGTTTCTGGTGGGTTTGCAGCTGAAAATTTCTGAGAGCTAGGGTGTGGCCATTAGTAAAGGAGAGCCCTATATAATCTGCCCTGGAACACAATAAAATTGGCATTCTTGTTTCAAGGATGACCTCTGTGTATGTGTGTGTGTGTGTGTTTCAATCTCCAGATCCTTGCCCAACTCGTGAACCATCCCATGGTGCAGGTACCATAGAGAAGGACACTTTATACTCATCACAGGAATAATCCATCAAGATGAAGTCTAAATCCTGAACATCAATGCCCTAATACAAGACCACCCACATATGTAAAAGAAACATTACTAAAGCTTAAGTTGTACATCAAACCCCACACACTAATAGTAGTAGTCTTCAACACCAAACTCTCTACAATAGACAGGTTAACCAAACAGAAACTTAACAGGGAAATAAGAGAACTAACAGATGTCATGACTCAAACGGACTTAACAGACATCTACAGATCATTCCACCCAAACAGAAAAGAAAACACCTTCTTCTGAGCACCTCATAGACTCTACTCTAAAACTGACCACATACTGGGTAACAAAGCAAACCTTAGCAGACACCAAAAAATTGAAATAATTCCCTGCATCTTATTGGATCACCATGGTTTAAAGTTAGAATTTAACAATAACACTAATTGCAGAAAGCCCACAAACTCATGGAAATTGAACAGTGCTCAATTGAACCACCACTGGGTCAACGAAAATAAAGAAAGAAATTAAAGTCTTCCTAGAATTTAAAGCAAATGAAGGCACAACGTACCCAGACCTTTGGCACACTATGAAAGCAGTGCTAAGAGGAAAGTTCATAGCACCAAGTGCTTACATAAAGAAGTGGAGAAAGCTCACACTAGCAAATTAACAGCATACGTGAAAGCTCTAGAACAAAAAGAAGTAGGCTCACCCAGGAGGAGTAGAAGACAGGAAATAATCAAGTCAATAAAAATAGAATAGATAATAATAAAATAGAAACAAAGAAAACAATACAAAAAAATCAATGAAACAAAGAGTTGGTTCTTTGAGAAAATCAGCAAGATAGACAAACCCCCATCCCAACTAATCAAAAGGAAGAGAGAGAACATTCAAATTAACAAAATCAGAAATGAAAAGGGGGCATAATAATAGACAATGAGGAAATCCAGAGAATCATTAGGTCATACTACAAAAACTTATACTCCACAAAACTGGAAAATGTAAAAGAAATGGAAAATTTTCTGGATAGGTACCACACACCAAGAATAAATCAAGACCAGGTAAAGAATTTAAATAGACCTATAACCTGCAAGGAAATAGAAGCTGTCATCTAAAGTCTCCCAACCAAAAAACCCCAGCACCAGATTGTTTGTGTGTAGAATTCTACCAGAACTTCAAAGAGGAGCTATACTTCTCAAGGTGTTCCACATAATAGAAAGAAAATGAACATTGCCAAACTCTTTTTATGAGGCTACAGTGAACCTGATACTGAAACCACACAAAAACTCAACCAAGAAAGAGAATTACAGACCAATCTCACTCATGAACATGGATACAAAAATACTCAATAAAATACGAGCAAACCAAATCCAAGAACACATAAAAAAATTATCCACCATAATTAAGTTGGCTTCATCCCAGAGAAGCAGGGATGGTTCAACATATGAAAATCTGTCAATGTAATCCAACACATAAATAAACTGAAAGAAAAAAACATATGATTATCTTATTAGATGCTGAAAAAGCATTTGACAAAATCCAACACCCCTCATAATAAAGGTCTTGGAGAGATCAAGGATACAAGGAACATATCTAAGCATAATACAAGCAATATGAAGCAAATCGACAGCCAACATCAAATTAAGTAGAGAGAAACTCAAAGCAATTCTACTAAAATCAGGAACAAGGAAAGGCTGTCCATTCTCTCCATATCTCTTCAACATAGTTCTTGAAGTTCTGGCTAGAGCAATAAGACAACAAAAGGAGATCAGGGGGATTCAAATGGAAAAGGAAGAAGTCAAACATTCGTTATTTGCAGATGATATAATAGTATACATAAGTGACTTCAAAAACTCTTCCTGGGAACTCCTACATCTGATAAATACCTTCAATAATGTGGCAGGATACAATATCAACTCAAAAAAATCAGTAGTCTTTCTATATATACAAATGATAAAAAGCTGAAAGTACAATCAGAGAAAATCACACTTCACAAAAGCCACAAATAACATAAAATATCTTAGCGTAACACTAAACAAAGAAGTGAAAGACTTGTTTGACAAGAATTTTAAGTCTTTGAAGAAAGAAATTGAAGAAGATACCAGAAAATGGAAAGTTCTCCCATGCTTTTGAATAGGTAGGATCAACAAAATAAAAATGGCAATCCTATCAAAAGATTCAATGCAATCCCCTTCAAAATCCCAATACAACTCTTCATAGACCTTCAAAGAAAAATACTCAACTTCAGGTAGAAAAACAAAAAAACCCAGGATAGCGAGAACAATCCTGTACAATAAAGGAACTTCCAGAGGCATCACCATCCCTGACATCAAGCTCTAATTACAGTAATGAAAACAGCTTGGTATTGGCATAAACACAGACAGGTTGACCAATGGAATCAAATTGAAGACCTGAATATTAATCCACAAACTTATGAACACCTGATTTTTTGATAAAGAAGCTAAAATTGTACAATGGAAAAAAGATAGCACAGACAGTGCATGTCAACATGTAGAAGAATGCAAATAGGTTCATATCTATCCCCATCATAAACCTCAAGTCCAAATGGATTAAAAACCTCAATATAAATCTAACCACAATGAACCTGATAGAAGAGAAAGTGGGAAGGAGGCTTTAATGCATGGGCACAGGAGACTACTTCCTAAATATAACACCAGTATCACAGACACTGAGAGCAACAATAAATAAATGAGACCTCCTAAAACCAAGAAACTGCTGTAAAGCAAAGGACACTCAATAAGACAAAAAGGCAGCTTACTGAATAGGAAAAGATCTTCACCAATCCCACATCAGAAAGAGGACTGATCTCCAAAGTATATAAAGAACTCTAGAAGTTAGACATCAAAATTCCAATTAAATATGGGGTCCAGATCTGAACAGAGAATTCTTAACAGAAGAATCTTAAATGCCTAAAAGATACTTAAGGAAATGTTCAACACCCTTAGCCTCTAGGAAAATGCAAATCAAAATGGCTCTGAGATACTATCTTATACCAGTCAGAATGACTAAGATCAAAAACATCAATGATAGCTTATGCTGTAGAAGATGTGGAGTAAGGGGAACACTCCTCCACTGCTGGTGGAAATGCAATCTTGTACAGCCACTCTGGAAATCAGTATGGCAGTTTCTCAGAAAATTGGGAATGAACCCATCTCAGGACCCAGCAATACCACTCTTGGGCATATACCCAAAGGGTGCTCAATCATAATACAAGGACATTTGTTCGACTATGTTCATAGCAGCATTATTTGTAATATCCAGAACCTGGAAACAGCCTAGATGCCCATCAACCAAAGAATGGATAAAGAATATGGTAATTTACACAATGGAATACTAATCAGTGGTAAAAAAAACAATGACATCTTGAACTTTGCATGCAAATGGATGGAACTAGAAGAAAACTATCCTGAGTGAGGTAACCCAGATGTAGAAAGATGAGCATGGTATGTAGTCACTCATAAGTGGATATTAGCTGTAAAGCAAAGGACAATGAGCCTATAGTACACGACCCTAGTCAAGCTAAGTAACAAGATGAACCTTAAGAAAAACATTTTTAGAATCCCCCTGGGAAGGGGAAATAGACAAGATCTCCTGACAAAATTGGGAGCATGAGGGTCGGAGGAGAATGGGAGAGGGGAGAAGAACTTGAGGGAACAAGGTAGGTGAGATGGAGGAAGGACAGAGATGGAGAACAAGGAAAGAGATATTTTGATTGAGGGCGCAATTATGGGGCTAGCATGAAACCTAGTACCAGGGAAATCCCCAGGAATCCACAAGGATGATCCCACCTAAGACCCTAAGCAACAGTGGAAAGGGTGCCCAAACTGGACTTTCCCTGTAATCAGATTGATGAAAATCTTAAATGTCATCATAGAACCTTCATCCAGCAACTGATGGAAACAGGCAGAGACCCTCAGCAGAGCACTTGGCTGAGCTCCCAAAGTCCTGTTGAAGAGTGGGAGGAGTGAGAATATGAGCAAAGAGGTCAAGACCATGATGGGGACACCCACTGAAACAGTTTACCTGAGCTAACCAACTACAGCCTGTCCGGACAGGGAAGGAACAAGCATAGGGCCAAACTAGGTTCTCTAAATGGGGGTGACAATTGTATGTTGGGGCAGACTGCAGGACCACTGACAGTGTCACCAGGATTTATCCCCCCTGCTTATACTGGCATTTTGGAACCCAATCTCTTTGGATGGATATCTTGCTCAGCCTAGATATAGTAGGGAGTGCCTTGGTCCCTCCTCAAAGCAATGTGCCTTACCCTCTCTGAGGAGAGAATGGGTGGAGTGGGGGAGGAAGGTGAAGGGATTTGGAGGAACTGAGGGAGCAGTAACTGGGATTGATATAAGAAATTAATAAAGATAGTTTGTTTTAATTTTTTGAAAATTAAATTAAAAAAATAAAACAAAAAGTGAAATTGGATAATGTTTCAGAATTGGTGAAAGGCTCAAATCCTCAAATCCAAATCTGGCATAGTAGACATAAGCAAGAATTTCTCATGTAGAACATGCCACCAAAAGTACAAAATGAACATCAGTGTGGGAGGTGACAATCCTAACATTTATCAAAAAGATGAAGATTAAATGCCACAAAAGGAGAATGATCTATGAGCAGACCCAATGAGGACCAAGGTAAAGATACAAGAAGACGAAGAGACTCCAAATCCCATCTACCATATCCCTCAGCACCTTTTGTATCTTTCCTGATTGTGACCAAAAGTTCCCCAGAGAAGTCATCCTTGCAGAGGTTGGTACACAGACCTGCTGTCGCCCAGCAGAGACTCCTGTGGGACGACCATCTAGAAGAAGAAAATTGAAGTCAGAAGCGAAGTGTGTGAAGGCAATACTTCATCAGAGATCAGAAAGCTGGCAGTAGGTCTGTCAGCAATGCTGAGCACTGGTGATGACCAGGGGTGGAGAGAGCATCTGGTTTTAGCACAGCCTGACCGTGAACCCTGGAATGCTCTGGCATGGGGAAAGCGAGTTTCCTTGCTGCTCTTAGAAACAACCCCCAGGATCTTCTTGTTGGTAGAATTGTTTCGGTGAAACTATCTTGTGTGAACACTTGTCTCCAGTGTCAATGCTTGCCCACAGTCTCACCGGAGGTCACCTCCAAATGAGGTTTTCCTTGGTTAGATCAGGAATTGGTCATTCTTCAAACAATGTAGCGAACACAGCCAGTAGTTAGAAAGCCAGCTTCCCATTAGCAGGCTTATTTGTCTTCCTCTAAATTAGCACCAGAACCCTCGGGTGCCCGACCCTGGGAGCTGTCTGATTCAGAGGGTTAAATCCCATGTTTACAGGAGATGTTACTGGCTTTCTTGTTCTTCTTAAATTTTACTTTGACAGGGTATAAAATGAATTTGCTAATTCGTTTTTCCTTCCTGGCTTGCCTTGTCTTATTGCTATAATCTGTCTCCAACCAAATTTGTCAAGCCCACACTGCCTCTGAAAAGTAGAAACTAAACAGCAGCACCAGCAACAATGTGCACAACTCCCAGACACTATGTAGTTCAAGGGGATATGAGCCGCTCTGACACAGACTCCTCACAAGGAGTCTGGGTATGTCACCACTAGGGTCCCTCCTCCTACTTCTTGTAAGAATAGTTTCCCTAACTCACTTGGAACTCATGTGTGCAACACAACCTAGCCATTCAGAAGAACCAGGGATGAGACCTTGCCTCTATGTGTTGCCCTTAACAAACACTGACAGTGTGTGTGTGTGAGTGTTTCCCTTTTTTATAATTAATGGTTGGAGGAAGGTTTGGAACTCTAGTTTATTCTTGGTTCATATGAAGAAATGTGAAAGCAAGGCTCTGGGGTTCCCAGTTGTCTGACCATTAGTTAACACAAATTTAAGTGGGAAATTCATGTGTACTTATTTTTAAGGGGGCATTATCCTTGTGTGCATTGGGAAGCATACAGTGTCAGAGCTGGGCTTCATTCCAGTGTGTTCTCCACATTGGACTTTTCAGATCAGTTGGCTCTGCCCATCTATCGGAATGAGATGCTTACTTCCCACCATGCATGTGCTTTTCAATACCTAGGTACATAGAATTTTAGACACTTGTGGTTAGAAAGCCATCTTCCTCTTATGGAGTACATTCTGTACAAGGCCAAAGCTCACTTAAAGAGAAAACCATCATCACTGGTTTTTCTCCCTCAAAGTAAGAGGCTCTGCCATTTCCTGTCAGAACAACCTGAGCTGGCCCAATGATGTCCAAGCCATCAGCTCACCCCAGGTAGCTATCCCTAGATTCTGGAAATGTGCCTGCCAACCTGTACTGTTCAGAGACAGGGCTTGGTAATTTGCTTTTAACACAGAAGAATGAGACAATCATCCAAGTTCAAGAACCACTGATCCATTCCACTCTCAGCAAATGAGTGAACTCAACTACGCAGTCACAATGACTCATCCGTCAAACCTGCGGAGGCCTTTGATTTGACTGCAGCAGAGGCTTCTGCTCTCTGTGAATTTCTGATGGATTCTGCTGACCCGACAGGCAGTCTGAAGGGTTCTACCATTGCCTGCAGCTTTAGAATACATCTGGAGCTAGGAGCAGTTTCTCTAGAGAGTCACATTCTGTGTCTACATGTCCTTCCATCACCTTCTTTCACATCCTGTCAATTAAGACCAGCTTCCCAACAAGGAATTATTTACTACCTCTAAACTTTGAACGGAGAGGAGTGCCTAGGAGGGTAAATGTGAGAGTGGCTGGTTTATCGTAGTCATTGATTGATAATGACACCCTGGGATATGTAAACAAAACACAGAGAGTTGAAACAAAATTACAGACTCATCATGGGCTTAGTCATGATTTCTTCTCCTCCAAATTACAAGAAAAGCAGTGAGGCTTCAGAATGACTTCCAGTAATTCCCAAGTCCTTGGATGGTACCATGCACAATGAAAAAGACAGACAGTCACCAGCAGAAGTATATGGCTTTCAAGGTTGGTTCATTGAAGATCTGTGGTTTCATCTCTGCTTTCTCTTGTCTCTGGTCTTTGCTCTAGGAACCAATCACATCATTTTGAGGACAGTTTGAACCCCTCCCCCCGCCCGCCACAAAGAGTCCTGCATAGTGACTAACCAAGGCTTCTGCAATAGCCAGAGTTCTCTCACCAGGCTCCTGAGAATCTCATCTAGGAAGGAGTCCTCCAGCCCTAGTACCTCATGGACACCCTCTCTTGCTCAATACCCCCATGTACTTCTGAAACCAGGAAATTGCAAGATAATTAGTGCTTATTGTTTTAGGTTTAAGTGAAGGGATACTTTGTTATGTAGCAGATAATTAATGTGAATGTTGACTTACTATTTCATACAATGCTAATCTTGTTTGCCAGGGGATAATTGTGAGTTTCTAGAATGGAATACAGGGAAAGGCAAGATTTGCAACAGGAAGAAGTCAAGGCCAGTAGAGAGATTCCTTCTAGCTCAGGGCACAGCATCTACAGAGATCACACTGTTCAGGACATAGCATCTCTACAGAGATCACACTGTTCAGGACATAGCATCTCTACAGAGATCACACTGTTCAGGACATAGCATCTCTATAGAGATCACAACTGTTCAGGACATGGACTCTCCACAGCGATCACAACTGTTCAGGGCATTGCATCTCTACAGAAATGACAACTTGTTGAAAAAGAGGGAACATGAGCAGGGATCTGAGTCCCTCACTCCTAGGGGAACAAGTATCATGGTGTCTCTTTCCCTCTACAGTCTACAGTGCTCTTCCATTTGTGAACCACAGGGAACGTTTTATTCCCCCTGGGTAGTATGAAAAGCAACTGTGTACCACAGAAAAGCCATTTTGTGTAAGACGCTTCTATCCCAGTGGCGGAGAGCTGGACATCAGGGAGAAATGACCTCCCTGGCAAAGAGCAAGGCACTGGCCATCTTCACCTGGAACTTGCTCCTTCCAGCCTTCAGCTGGGGACCTCTGTGCAATGCTCCACCCTACCTTGGTCATTTTAGGAGACACTGTCCTCTGTGACTGCTGTCAGCAGTTATCTCAGACCGAGTAGCTTGAAACAACACATTATTACCTTGTAGTTCTGGAGCTCGGAAGTCCCACAGCACACAGCTGGCCCCGAGTCCAGGCGTGACCAGGCTGGTTCCTCTGGGGCCTCTAGAAGATGACCGTTTCCCTGAAACCTCCAATTTCTTGAGGTTGCCCACATCCCTTAGCATATACCTTCTCTGTCCCCCAGTGAGCAATGTGGCCTCCATCTGATCTTCAGATACAAGAAGTAAACCTCTTACTGCAGCAGGGGTAGACTTCATTTCTGAGTGTCTGAATGGCCAGTCTGCGCTCTTCTGGACAGTTCAGGATAATCACTATATCATAGGAACTTGAACCACATCTGCAAAGGGAGGTCAATATTTATTGAAGACTTTAAGCCTGACCATGACAAATGTTTCTTTTTTAATATATCAAATTATTTTTTATTTTTATTGCTTTTAAATTGTGCGTTCTGTGTATGGGTATGTGTATGTGAACGCAGGTGCCTCTGGAGGTGAGAGGCATCAATTCTCTGGGACTGCAGACACAGGCAGATGTGTGCCTCCCGATACAGGTGCTAGGAGTGGATTCAGGTTCTCTGGGTGAGCAGCAAGTCCTCTTAACTGCTGAGCCTTCTCTTTAACCTCCTGCTTTTAATACTAACAATAAAGCTTCCAAACGATCTACCCCAGAACAACCCCTTCCTCAAAGTCAAGCTCTCTCATCTTTCCTCGGGTTACTGTCTATTGAGTAATGGATGCTCCCCTCTAGAAACATGTACCCTGTCTCCCTGTACTCTGTCTTCAGACGGTGCCTGCCTATGATTCAAAGCTGATTTTCTTGGAGGCCCTGATTGAACTGCCTCAAGAACTCACCTGTGTCTTTGATGTAGTTAAGAAAGCCACCCAGGACACCCCTCTGTTTTAAGTGGACATCTATAAGGACCCAGTCTTCAGGCTTAGAGCACTGCCTCCAATTAGAGCATTTCCGGGTTCTGGGAAGGACATGGCTTTGCCTGTTTGACTTCCTACTGTGAACTTCTGGAGGGGGGGCTCCTCTGTGCCAGTACTGTCACTGGGATAAAATACCTGACAGAAGCAACCTCAAGGAGGAAAGATTTTTCAGTCTCAGTCCATCAGCAGGGAAGGCGTGGCATGGGTGTGAGTGGCCGGGCTCTTCACACCAGGGCGAGGGAGGACTGGGAAGCTGAGAAGGAGACCTCCACACCCCAACCCCTGCAGCAACCTACCTCCGCCAGCCAGACCTTAATCCTTCCCAAACAGCATGATCGGCTGGGGCTCAGGTGTTCAAGTATATGTGGGGACATCATACACTCAAACCAATATAGTGACCCTTTCCCAATCCCCTTTACTATTGAAATTTCTGTATTGTTACAGCCCCATTAAAACACTGTGTTTTTAAATTTTACTCAGTGTTTCCTCTGTGATTGCATTGTGTTTTTATTTGTTGGCAGGCATTTCTGGGGCATAGCAAAGTAAATACATGCCAACCCAGCATGCTTGCTCAGAAGCTTTGTGCATACCTGAACTCTTAGTCGGGGATATCAAGCAAAGAACAGCACCAAATGCTGATCCTGGGTCTCACCCCAGCATCCTCCTCCATGTTCTGTGCAGGGATCCTAGCTGGGGCTGGATGTTACCCCTGCCATTCTTTTATTATTTACTATGATTTTTAAAGATTTATTTTCATGTATGTGTCTGCATCTGTATCCACATGTGTCTGGGTACCTGTTGTCACTTCTGTGTCCACATCACTGCCCCACACAGCCCATCTGTAGCTTCCCATTGCCCATATCCTGGAGCCTCACTTGCCTGATGTGGCTTTTGAAGCTACATGCATCACTTGTGATGCTTTTGTCTGTCCCCTTCATGCATAAAGATGCAAGGGCTGGTCCAAATCCAAGGGAGAGTCATTAAGTGCAAGACGGTACCCAGTTTTTGTTGGCCTTTGTTAACTTCACTGTTGTACTTTGGTCTCAAGCCCCTTCCACACTCTCCTTCTGAGCCTTTCCTGCCCTGTGCAGACACCCCTGTCACTGCCTCCTTAACTGGAACAGAACCAAGCCTTCCCTGTCTGCCAATGCACGTTACCAAGGGGAATGAGTTTGCAAGAGATAAAAAGGTGTGTTCTTCTGTCTCTCCTCAATGTCCTCTGTGATTTCTGTACAGAATTGAAGTTGTCACTTCCCTGCCCATCTCTCCAGAGGGTACTAGAATGTGTGTTCTCAGAATAAGGAAGCAATGCTGGTACATAGCCCAGAGTCACAGAGGACACTGGCCAACAGCAGGTCACAGCTACCTACTTTCTGGCTTCTTGGGCTTGGGGGAGAACACCGTTTTCTGCCATAATTTCAGCATCCAGGGAAGTCTCTCGCCATCTGTCATCAGTGAGCAGCAGAGACAAGCATTGAAATTGGCTCGGCCCATGCTATAATTAAGAATCATAAAATCCTCTCAAATCAGATCATGTTCTGATTTCTGAATTTTTGGAGATAATTGAAAAGGAAAGGCTTTGACAGGAAGTCTGATTCCTCCTTTATGGAGCTGGAGCCAATGATAAAGGATAGACCACAAAGCCACATACATGAAAAGATACAAAGATGTCCAAGTCCAAGGGAGAGTTGTTAAGTACATGGAAGGTGCCCAGCTCATGACATAGCCTGTTTCCAATTTTTCTCCATGAAGATAAGAATATGTTTGTTTATGTATGTGTGTGTATGTATGTATTTATGGTGTGTGTGTGTATGAACATATATATGTGTGTATGTATGCATGTGTGTGTATATATGTATGTGTGTATGTATGTGTTGTATATATGTTTCAATGAAGGCTAGAGATTGATGTTGGGTGTCCTCAGTTATTCTACACTTTATTTTTGAGACAGTCTCTCACTGAACCTGAACTTCTGAATTCAGCTTGTCTTGCTGTCCAGTAAGCTCTGGGGACCTGCCGGTCTCCACCCCATATACACTTCGGGGGTTACAGATATATACAGCAGCTAGCCTTCTGCAGGACTTGGTAGTCATTCACTTTATCCATTAAACCATCTTCCCAGCCTCTGAAGACATTGGACAATGGTTTCTAACTGGAATTGTTAAAAAACCAATTTCTAAGCCAAAGTGAGATCTGCTCTGCTTCTCCATTGTTAATTTGTCCCTTTGTCCTACTGGGATGCATTAGGACTGTGGAGACACCCTCTCTCTGCTTCCTCCCTCACCTTCAATTTTACCACTTAGCCGGCCTTGCTCCCCTGTCTTGCTGTGTTGTTTTAATGGTGAATGCATTTTTTTCCAACTTCATATTCTTTCACTGCAGTTCCTCTGCAGGGAAGAACCCACACTTCTCCTCTTTCTTCCTGTTTAGGCATCTGTGTTTGCCAGCGTGGGCGTGTGGATGTTTGCTTTATTCTTTGCCTTCAGCACCATGGGATATTTTCAGTCCCCTCCTTTTTCTTGTTTGTAATTTTTTTCCCCAACACAGGGAAGTCTAGTTCTCATCATCTGCAGAATTTTTATCTGTTTAACACCAGAGCACAAAACAAAGTAGGTTCGGAGGTCCAGACTCTTGGGATTTTCCTTTTATTTGCAGCTTATGAAGTACTTTGTCCTTCGAAAGGCTATTTATTTGTCTCCTTCACTGACAAGATTGTTTTCTTTTATTCCTCCTTTTTACCCAAAGCATAAAGTAGAAATAATAATCTTTACACCAGGTAAGCATGGGACGTGAAAGGAAGCTTGCTGTTTACAACAAGCAAAGACACTCACCAATAAATATACACATTTTGTCTTTCATTCCTCATCCCAAATACCTTGCCATTAGTCCTCCAGTTCACAGCCAGCAAAGTCACGTGGAGATCTGGTCAAAGCCTTACAGTTTTGGAACTTGGGATTTCAATTATCTATGGACACAGGATCATTGTCACAGTGCAGTGAGACACGGCATCTCCATAGCTGTGGGTTGGGATGCTTTGTCAACAAGACGATCGCCAAACTGCCCCCTTCCTTCCTGCAGAGGAGATACCCTGGCCACCTAGCCAACTTGTCAAGGTTCTAGATATGGGACACAGAAGAAGTGATAGAAAACAAAAGCCCCTGAGTTCTCACTTTCTGGATTCTTGTTTAATTTTTTTTTATTATTTTTACTTTTATGTGTATGAATTGATGCCTCATGGGTGCAGGTATCCTCATGGTTCTGAAGAAGGCTTTGGATCCTCTGGAGCTAGAGATGATTGTGAGTCACTCTGTGTGGGTTCTGGAAACCAAACCTGGGTCCTCTGCTAGAGCAGCAAGGGTTTTTAACCATGGAGCCATCTTTCCAGCCCCGTGAAATACCCTTTCTGTGTAGAATTTTCCCAGCATAGAGAGAAATGCAAATCCACAAAGCAAAATCTCTACTTCTTCATGTATGAAAAACTTGAGTGAAGTATCTATCATAGGAGATTCCAATGAAGTGAACCTAAGCATTTCCAAAGTCTTCTATTTTATTTCTCAACATACAGAGAGTTCCATTTGTTGGTGGTGGGAGTGACACAAGGTGGTCAATGGTAGTGGATTTTTATTTAGGCTTCTCTAGGAGAAGATGAACAAGAAAGATTAGAAGATCTATAAGAAGAATTTGTCCTATTTAAAATCAATTCAAATAATAAAAAGCAATTTATGCACAAACCAAATGATCACTATGCATTTTTCTCATCACTCATTTGATTCAGCTGCCTCCTCAATACTGTTTTCACAACACTAACCTAAAAAAATCTTTTTAAGTACTTTGCAGATATCACTCCATCTCATGGAACTTTAGAGGGACAAAATATAAGAAAAGGTTACTCTGATCAATGGACTAATTTCAAGTAAAAAAGAGAGGGGCTGTGGCATGTGCTAGAGAAAGAAGTCTAAGTCTAAAAGAGGTGGTGCACATCAGAGGATTGGAAATCACACACATAGATTTTTTTAATCTGTGTAGTTTGGCTTTTGCTATGACTTCACACTGCATGGTCAGACTTTCAAACAAATAAGCAAACAAAAACAAAACAAGAGGCTGGAGAGGTGGCTTGGGAGTCAGAAACAGATACTATTCTTCCAGAGGACATGAGTTTGATTCTTAACCCCCACACCACGTACCCACAACTGCTTGTAACTCTAGCTCCAGGTGGATCTGACACCTCTGGCCTCTGTGCACACCTGTACTCACCTGTACACACTCACACATGTGCACATAACTAGAAAAAAATAACTAGACTGCAATCACAGAGACTATCAAATTTTATCAAATATTTTGGTATGTAAGGAGAATCTGAATGATCAGTTGTGTTTGGTGTAAACATACATGTAGAAATGAAGCATCCCTCTAAGACATGACGTCATAGTTTCTGACCACTAACCCTAGGAATCAAGACGCAGCTCTTCCTCAGGCAGCAAGTCTTATGAAGATTTTCAAAAACACAGATTTTCTACCAACAGTCTTTAAAGAATAGAATAACGTTTTCAGTCTGCATTAAACCACATTTCCATATACTACAGATTTCTGACGGTTAGGGCATCTTTAAATTCAAGCTGATTTATTCAAAGCCTTATTCACTTGGGCATCTCTTCCTTTAGTGTTTTATTTTAGATCCTGGGCCCTAATTATCTGTGGGCCTGGCTTTGCGTCTGGCCAGGTGTGATAATGCTGTTAGCAAAGGCACTATCTCTAGGGTATGCGGGAGTCTTCATTCATTCTATTGGATGCTGCTTTTTGGTAAGTGCTATATTTTCTGTTCACAGCTCATTTTTCTTTTCTCTTACCACTTCCTCACCCTCTCACCCTGCGTTCTCCTTACAGCCTCCCATTTCCCTTAAAGACACAAACACAGAACTTGTTTCAAAGCCCACGAAGATATTGTCAGGAGATGTTTTCTACTCTAAGCCATTAAAAATTCCATTTTGAAGCTGGGGAATCTTGGGAATCTTCAGTACAGGGGAAGCCTAAAGTATTTCACATAAAATGTATAATTTGTTTTCCGTGGCATTCAGGAGGTCAAATGTCTGTGAAAGAAGTATTCTTTCAGTAATTTATAGGGGAGGAGGGATTTCTATAAAGCCAGATCATACGGAAATGATAGAACCTTCAGGAGCACCAAAGTTTTTATGTTTCTGCCTTATTATAAATTCAAGGGCAGTGGTGTAGATGCACATGTGCAACCGCACAGTGGTATTAAAAGTGACACATGAAGAGGAATAAGAGAGACGTCACTACAAAGCAGTACAAGTCAAGAGTTTCCGTTATTCATATGTAGACCATGTTCCATAGTTGCTGAAAGCCAGCACTATTTCGAAATTTGTAAGTGGAGGTTGAGATGAC
This sequence comes from Ondatra zibethicus, assembly GCA_004026605.1. Taxonomy (NCBI): domain Eukaryota; kingdom Metazoa; phylum Chordata; class Mammalia; order Rodentia; family Cricetidae; genus Ondatra; species Ondatra zibethicus. Next base: position 55,385 of record PVIU01008367.1, read on the forward strand.
TGAGGAGTTTCCCACTGTGTGGCTGTTCTGTGTCTTTGCTGTTCTCCAGTGAACAGGTACCTGGTGGTTCCCATTCCTTGGCTATTGTGAAAAGCACTGACATACTGGCTCTGTGTCCTATGGATCTGTATCCAGTAGTGTGATTGCTGGATCTCACGGTGGCCATGGTTCCGTTTCCTGAAGAGCCCCCATGCTGTTTCCCATAACATCAGGAGATTCATTTGTATAATTGTTACTATTTTATCAGAGAAAATTAACTAAAAAAAGAGGGGTGGTACTGTGACTCTGGCAAAATGCATATGGTTTGGGAGCCCATAGGCCCCATGGATGAATCTACTACAATTATTATGCTAAATTGGCATAGTATCAAACTGTCTCCAATTTCATATCTTTAAACCAAGAGATTAGTGCAGCTCTCAGACTTCAGCAGTGGAAGGGTTAATAGAGAAACTCCCAATTGGCCAAAATGCAGAGAATAAACGCCTGTGGAGTGCTCAGTCACAAATGGGATATCCGTGCCACTCCCTTCCCCATGATCAGGGACCACAGTGAAAGAAGAACAGAGAGATAGTAGGAGCCAGAGGACAGAGAGGACCAGAAACAGCATCTCCTAGGCATCACCAGAATGCTGCACCCATGAACTCACAGGGTCTGTGGCTGCCTCTATAAAATCTGTTCAAGATCAAGTTTGTCAGCATTCCAGCACAGAAGGATGAGGGACTCATATGCTCCAATTGCTATCTGAGGAACTGTGGGGAGTTGATGGCTTCTCCTGAAGGAGTCAGCTTTCTTGAAGGGCGTGGCTCCTGGTAAGTTTACTATGCTCCAGAGGATGGCCCACACCCAGGAGTACATGGGCAGCTTAAATCACAGTCAGTGGGCTATTTTCTATATTTGTTTTATAAGAGTAAGCAAATTTAGGGGGTAGGGAGCTTAGGGTAGATCTGGAAGTAGTTGAGGGAAGGAGTGTAATGTAAATATGATCAGAAAACTTTGCATGAAATCATCAAATAATTAATAAAAATATTTTTAAACCATCAATTTAAGTAAACAGAAGATTGAAGTAGAGTCACATTCAGACTCATTACAACTATGAATTGCAAGCAACTTGCCTGTGGTTGTTTCTGCATCTACAGACTTAACCTATGGTGTGTGAAGTCCTTCTGTATATGTGTTGCTTTTATTGGTTAGTGAATAAAGAAACTGCTTTGGTCTGTGTTAGGGCAGGGTAGAGCTAGGCAGGAAAACTAAACCAAATGCTGGGAGAAAGAAGGCAGAGTCAGCGAGAAGCTATGTAGCCCCACTGGGGACAGATGCTCCAGAACCTTGCCACGGCCACGTAGTGATATGCAGATTAATAGAAATGAGATAACCAAATATATAAGACCTAGCTAGCAATATATTTAAGTGATTGGCCAGGCAGTGATTTAAATAATATAGTTTCTGTGTGATTATTTCGAGACTGAGCAGCCAGGAATGAATGAACCCCAACAAACCTGTGACCTGGGGCAGACAGAAGTCACTAGGACATGTGATAAAGAGCTGGCTAGAGGTCAGCTAGTCCAGCTGACACCCCAGAGTCCAGGAAGCTTGTGAGCAAACCTCATTCTCTTTCCACCCCTAGCTCCTATTCTGCTCATCACTGTAGGCCAGGATCCATGACCTGCTCTGAAGGTTGCCCAATTGTGAGCAGATCAATGCTCAGACTCTGTTTAATTCAAGTGTGTGTGTGTTTTTTTTTTTAACACAAGTGTGAAAATAGTGACCTTCTCCACTCAAGTATGAAGTGCTCCCTACTCTATATGGTCATCTTGTTTGTATCCTAGTGGGTCCTGGGTTCCTGTATTGACCACCTTGGAGATATCCAGTTGTGGAGTAAAAGAACTATGGTCATTCATATGGACCTCACTCACTTCTCAGGTACAAATCTTTCATACTTGACTGATATTTTCAGGTAGCTGTTTATGTGCCCAGAAGTTTTTCTTGGTATGTTGAGGTTTTGTCTAGTCTAATAAAACGTCTGTGGGCTGATGTTCAACCTCATGCATACACACATAAGTGTTTCCCAGGGAGCACTTTTGTGGGAGGGTTCTAAAACCAGCCCAATGCTCTTTCTTGCTTTCCTGGGTTGATATGAGACAAGAGCCAGGGCAATTTGAGGAGGCCTGGATTATGTTTTTGTAGCTCCTCTTTTTCCCCGCTGCAGGTCGGGGTGGTGCTGGCTGCAGCTCCTTTCACGTCTCTGTGGTAGGGGTCATCCCATCTTTGCCCTCCATCTAGAAAGTCACAGAATGTTCTGTTACTGACAACTTGTTGACTGATGGAAAGAGTAACCACGCAGAAGAGCCAAAGCTGTGTTTCTGGTGTCCGAGACAATGGGCCTCTGCTCTGTTTGAGAACTGGTGAGGCCCAAATTCACATGCTGTGATCTTATAGTCCAGAGACAAAGAAATGGGGTCTTTGGGAAGTACTGCCATCACAACGGTGGCACCCCAATGAACAGGGTAAATGCTCTGATGAAAGGTCACCTTGGGAGGGCTCATGAGCCAGGAAGTAGCCCTCAGCAGACATGGAACCTGCTAGGATATTGAACTTGGATTTCTAGCCTTCAGATATGTGAGAAAACAATTTCTGTTCATAAGAAGCCACTGGCCTGGATTGTCTTGTTTCTGCACTCAGCATGGGTTCAGATAGTCCCAGGGATGAGGATCCAGGGTACACTGGGTGAATTCCAGGGAAGGAACCCTGAAAGGAAGCACCACCCTAGCATCTGTCCAAGCAAAGGGCACCAGGATTCTGTGTTATCACAGACCTGGTGTTTGTGGTTGATTGTCAGTGTGCTTCAGTTCCAGGAACAAGTGATCCTATAAATGTAGGAGGTAGGAGGCCAGCTGGCAAACCTTCAGGCTTTGAAGTATCTTATAGATCTATGTGTGTGATCTCTGACCTCTGTATATGCACGATGAGCAGGTGTTGATAATTTGATTATCGGGACAGTAGCAATGAGAGGCAAATATTTGAGGAGATGTTCATATTCTCATCCTCACAGAGGACTGGTGTCAATAATGTAAGGGTCTGATGGAGTGAATTCACCATGTGAGAGGACAGCAGTAAGGTGTCTGAGAACCCAGATTCCAAATGCTGGCATCTGGTTCTTTAGTTTTCCACCTACAGAACTGAGAAGGTATATTTTTTTCTTCCTCTTCCTCTTCTTCTTCCTCCTCTCTCTCTCTCTCTCTCTCTCTCTCATCTCTCTCTCTCTTTCTCTCTCTCTCTCTCTCTCTCTCTCTCTCTCTCTCTCTCTCTCCTCTCTTGATTCTCCTTTCTTTCTGGTCAATTTTGTAGTCTATTATACTTTGTTGAAACATAATCATATATAATTTCATAAATTTATCCTGAAATTTTGATGTGGTGTAGAGGTCACAAGACAGTTACCATCTTTTTCTCTAATAAGTGCCTTCATTTTCTTAGTTAAGTTGATATTTTGATCCATTACCTGCTTATAATTTTAGGACCATGGCTATTGTCTTTAAAGGTTCATTGTTAGAGACTATTGCCATTGATCTTGGTGGTACACCAGAACTCGATGATAAGACCCTATGGCTGAAAATATTACACAGTTGGTCAAAGGACAGAGAGAAATCAAACTGGTCCTGAATGGATGGTTTCTCTATGTATTTTATAGTACAAAAATATGCTTTATAGGTTGCTTGAGGGGTGAGTTAGCAGTCTTCCTCAGCTGTGTTCTTTTGAGCTATCAATGACAACCAGTGTGGCAAGATAGACCTATGTGTGCAACTGTAGCATGGATGTTATGGGAGTGACTGTCTTAGTTACATTGCTATTGCTGTGAAGAGACACCATGACCACAGAAACATACAGAAGAAAGTTATTGGGGGGTTACAGTTTCAGAAGGTGAGCCCATGGCTATCATGGCAGGGAAAAGGGCAGTCGACTGATAGGCATGGTGCTAGAGAAGTAGTAGAGAGACCTCTCAAAGTCTACCTCTAGTGACACACCTCTTCCTATAATGCCACATTTCTCAATACTTCCCAAACAGGGCCTAATAGTCAAGCTTTGTCAGGCTGGGACCATTGTAATTCACACTACCACAGCGACCAACAGAATTCTGTCTGGATGCAATCCACAAAAGGAAAAGCAAGCTTCATACTGTAAATCTGGAGAAGAGTCTGTGGTCGGCAAACTACAGTCCCCCAGGGTGAGCCTACCACAATTACTATGTTAAATGGCCATATCAAGCTGTCTTGTGAATTCTCAGACCTCATCAGAGGAGTTTCTGAGTGTAAGGATCTGGGCAAACACTGGGAACAGTGAAAATGCAGAGCATGGAGTCCCCAGTCGTCTATGTCATATATAAACACCTACCTCTAAGATCAGAGACGATTCTGGAAGAGAGCGTGAAGAGATTTAAGCTCCAGAGGTCACAGAGGATTGGCATAAAATGGTCACTTTTGGACATGAGAGTCCTGCTGCACTTAGAAACTCTGGGGTCAAGCCAGTCAGTCTTCTAGCATGCTCACTGGCCCCTCCCCAACTGAGAAGCTGTTGAGTTAGTGGCCTCTATAGGAGGAAGAGTTAGTTTTCCTTATGGTGCTGAGGCAAGTGGAGGTTGAACAAAACTCAGTGGATAGCCCCATACCCAATGAGAATATGGGCATGTAATGATGGCCTTGGTAGGTCACTAAAAAAAGAGACACTAACTGTGGGCAGTTGAATGAGAGATCATGGAGAATTCAGGAGAAATGGAGGAGAATATGATCCAAATACAATGTATTCAAGTATGAAATTCTCAGAGACTTAATTAAAATATATTATTTCATTGTTTAATGTTAAAATCTGTTTGAAACCTTTCGTCTTTTAAAGGAAAAGCATGAAACAGCCGCTCCCACTGTGCTCTCTGGGTATTGAAAGTCGCGGTGACTGCAGTTCAGTTGTGTGTGTGTTGAACTAGAAGATTTTGGCTGTCGAGCTAGATGATGGGTGGAGCTCATTTGCTTGTGGTTTTCAATCATTTTATTTTCCTTCAGGAAATGTGAAGTAACTGCCTTCTGATCCTTAATGGGGCTTTTGACAAATGCTTTCATCATATTTGCAAAAAAGGTAATGTTAATTACTATTTAATTTTCTTCCTATTGGGGGGAGTAAATACCTTGACTGTGTAGTACCCTGAATGAAACATGAAAAAAAAAGGAAAGTTCTGATACTCAGTTACTTAGCTTTGAGAGGATTCATTATTGCTTTTCTACCCTTAGGGCCTTGCAAGAAAGAGCCCTGAGGCATGGCTGTTGACACCTGTAATTGTTCCGGTGAAATAATCTGGACACAGTGAGAGCAGAAGCCCTCTCAACACTGTTTTATTAGCCAATCATATGTGCTGGGTGATTTACAAACTTATGTATAGAGGCCACCCTTTCTTGTAGAATCTGTATAGTTGCTGATAATGCAAGTCCATAGAAGATCATTTTGCAGAATGCTTTTAAGAGCTATTTCATATATAAGGTAGAACTGTTTAAGGTATTAACGTTCATGTGAAATTTTAGTGAATATTCTTGCTGTTTGACCCTTCTGTTCTTCAGTTTCCAACATAAGTAACTTTCATCAGTACAGCCCTTTGGTAGATAGGCAGAGGAATCTGGTTCCTGATGTACTGATGTGTATTCCGCTTGTCCTTGATCCTCCTTGTCATTGCAGAGCCATTTATTAGCCTCTATGCTGAGGTCAGAAGATTGCAAGCCCTGTGTGCTAATGTGTTTCCAATTGTACCTGTAGCTCTAATTGAAGATGTTAGCAACAGAATCAGGATGGTGGTCCCTGAGTCTCATCATTTGAGGACAGAGAAGGAGTGATGTGAGTTCAAGGGCAGGTTTGTCTAGGTAGCTATACCTGGTCTCAAAAATCAAGTCAGATATTAGAAATGAACAAATAATGATTGATTGAACAGTTAGAATATTGGATATTGAAAACCACATGTTAAGGAGTAGCCTATAATTTGGGTACTCAAGGTTCTAGCTGGCATATACCATGCAATACTACAGGCATCTTTGATGTAACCAGAACTTCTCGTTTCTTTGGTTTTCTCACAGTGAATTACATGCATCTCAAAAGTTTTATTTCTGACATGGACCAACTAACTAACTACTTTATTTGCATAAAAATTGAAAATTATTTAATATGTGGATAGTACAAAAGCATTGTAAATACATTTGAAGTGTGTGAAAATAGTTGAATACCATACCTAAATCTATTTTCCTTTGGTCATTGATATAGGGAATTTAGGAAGATATTTATAGGATAATTTCTGGCTTTCTGGAGTTTCAGACTTAGGTCACCATATAAATATGAAACAAAAGGCCGACCAGCGTTCTTCTGATCCAGGGAGAAACTGAGTATGCTTGGAGTACTCTCTTCTGTGTTGCTTTTCTTCCAGATGAAGGCAGAATAGTAGGGACTGATTAATATGAGAGATGGGGGTTGGGGAAATATGTGGGTGGAATGGCATTATATGATAGGATAAAGCTTTATATCCTTGGATGTCAAGATGATTTAAAGGATCAAAGTATTGCACTGTGTCACATTGGAGCCTACATGACCAATATGAAGTTATAATGTCTATGGTTGTGACTCCTAGAAAAGAGATCTAGGGGTTCAGAGAGAAGTGCTAAACTGAAACAGACATACATGGGATATGTGTCATTGCATAAATAATACTGAGTATCAAACCCAGATTAAGACTTTCATGAAGTAATTCCAAATTTTATTTTACCATTTTTAAAATGAAAATAAAATCACACCTTTTTCACACTCCTTTTCTCTGTCTTACCATTTTCATTCTTCCACTCCCTCTCAAATTCATGGCCTCTTTCTTATTTATAATTGATATTCATCTATCAAAAATAGCATAGCTGTATGTGAACAACGTGCTGATTCTGCTCGGTGATGCTTGCATGGGTATACTTTCAGGGCTGAACACTAGCCCTGTTCATACTGGAGAGCCAGTTGTGGAGCTCATCTCTGGCTGGGAAGGGCTAAGTCTCCATCTCTCAGCAGTATTCAGCTGTCTGTAGCTCATTGTCTAGGGTTGAGTCCCAATGAGGTTTCCCCATCCACATTAGCATGTTCAATGGAATTGTCCTTGTTTATGTCTCATTTAGGCAGCCATATTGTTGGGGTTTCTTGGGTGCAGCTTCCACCCATTCTAGGAGACACCTGCCTTGTGGCTATTAGGATGAATATGGAGAATATAGTCAGGAATTACAGTGGTTTAGTAAAGTGTCAATAATAGCTTCTGTCAACAGTTCATGACTGCAGTAGCCATGGGTAATTGGCTAGAATTCCTGTAACAGGCAGTATTTCCATCCTATTGAACAAGACTTAGTCCTGTCAAAGACCAGCAATTGCCATATATGAGTGCCAGTGTGCATCCTTTGACACCCTACCGTATTGATCATTTTGTGGTTAATAGGCATCAGTATTGAGTACTTCTCGTCCTTGGTGGGCTCGATAGCACCCATCATGATTATGAAAGCTCATCATCATGAAGGAGGTTTTAGTCTCACATCCAGTCCAAAATCTCTGGAGTCCCATGTCCTAAGTCATTGGAATTTTGGGAAATATGGCCTTGCCTTCAGTTTCTAGGAAGTGGCCAAGGGAAGCAGCATGACCTTATATTGTTTAGGGACACTTTGGACTCTAGTGACCAGTTTTCTCATTCCAGGGTCTTTGTGTTTGAGACTTTAGCTTGGGGATCTTCGGTTTCAGAATATTTTTTGTCTCCTCTGGGGACTAGGTTTGTTCTGGGATTATAGAGACAGGATTGGATCCCTGACGCCTGAGATTTAGAGTGTGTCCTTGGCTGCTATGGGTTCTATTTCAACCAGAATGCTTTCCTATGATGGTTTGCCCTGTGGTTCTCCCATTTAGGTTTCATTTGGGATCCTTTGATTTCAGGGTTTAACAAGGTATACTTTTGTGCTAGTTTTGAGCCCATGCTTAAAATACACATTTTTATTGGTAGGACCTACATGTGAACTCCCCAAAGATCTCACTGAAGGTGTGTCTCACCATTTTTGAACCTGCAAATTAATCCATCAATGGTGCATAAACAAAAACATGATGAGATCTTGGGTAAAGTAACCCAGTTATCCATAGGGAAGGTGACAACATCCCTAGAATGTCTGTCCTGTTTCTAAGTCACTGACTTTTTAAATGCCATTCCTTCTGATGCTACTCAAGTGTATTGCATTCAGAGTTTGCTAGCTTTTTCTACAAATGGAAGCAGCTAGGTTTAGATCTCCTTAGAATGTCACTTGAAAGTTAATGGCCTTTCTTTCATACTTTCTGATAGACACTCATATCTCTGAAGGGAAAGAATGTGTGCATGAGCAACAGAGTCAATCAGACCTGGATGGGAAGTAGGAGGCCTATGACCATGGATGTCCGACTATAAGGAAGGACATTGAGTGACAAGACCATGAAAGATACAGGATGTTTTCCATAGAATTCCTGCAAAGTCCCTGGGGAAATGGGAAGAATGTACTTAGACCAGGGGAAAGGGAGGCAGAGTTGTATGTGGATGGATAGTGAACACACCAATAAATCTGCCACCTAAACTTCCATGATCATCAAGGACAAGTCCAGAGATGCAATGTACCAGCCTCGTCAGCCTCTACTTCTAACTGAAGGAACATGGCATGTTTTACTGTTCCCTTAACATGAACCTGTACCTGACTATGTTTAGGCTCCATGCATAGGATATCATTGGTGGTCCATTCATCCTCATGTGGAATCTAACTGGAAAACAGTTTCCAGAGGTCTGGTACCTGTGACCCACTCTGTTCCTTTTCTGTCTCCTAGGCCACTATCAGCAACTTTCTAGAAATAGTGCCAATCTGATTTTGACACTGGACAGAGTGGGAAGTCGCTGCTCACATTTAGAAATTTTATTAGTGTGATTCCATGACAAGGAGAGCATCCCTGCCTACTTCTTCCTTTGCTTTTGTTTCTGTTGGGAGACTCCAGCTTAATGCACAAATATAAAGCATAAACAGAGATGCAGGGATCTTCAGGGTGAGGTCTGAGGATGCTGCAGATATGTGCTGCACACATGGAGACAGCAGGTGAGAAAGAGATGTGTTAGCTATACACACTTGATGTTTGTCAATGACCATCACAGCCTGGTCTTCAAATCTTCAATCCAAAGATTGAAAATCTTTTTCTTAGAAGTATAGGGAAAGGGTCAAATCAGTAGTTCAGGATAAACCACGGCTGCAGATGAATGTTATTTTATTGAAAACTGTATACACAATGTTGGGGCATGAGATGTACAATAAAGAATAGTGTAAGCCTACAAGGCATTAGAACTGTTTTATGTACAGAAAATGAAGCCAGAGATTTGTAAGAATCATAGTATAATTCCAACTTCCTTTAGGTAGGCTCTGGTGAGAGTTTAAGGAAGCCTCAGTAACTATGTCTGGACAAAGACCATGCCAAAAACCACACCTCCAGAGGAGGGACTTCAGAGATTTCCATTCTGCATTAGCATTAAAGTTGTGTCTGCACTTCTGGGTCATCACATTCTTAATCCAAAGAGAACTTGATGTTTCTAATCAGGTCAGGTAGACAAATGAAGGTCAACAGAGAGTGGAAAGACAACCTGGTATGTCAGGCTAAGATGGTTTGGGCCATAGTCTTGATGTGTGTGAGGGTGATGTCACGTATCAGATCACTAATTCTGGCTATTGTGGTGATTCCAATTTCCTGTGAGGTCTTGGTGTTACCTTAGTCATACATGAGATCTTCTTGTCCTGGATCTCTTGTAGACAAGATAGCAGCTGGACAAGTTATAGCTCTTGGGTGTGGCCCACAAACCCATAATGGCAAAGTCTGCCCAAAGTGCTTCTCTGACATCACCCAGATATCATGAAGGCCATGTTTTGTGGTCCTGGGTCCTCTGAGTTAAGTTTTATCTTCTGGGGTTGAGGAAGAGAGGATGAGGCCCACAACCTTCAAAGTTAAAATTGATGCTGTTTTTTTGTGGTATGTTAGCTTCTAGCTTACACTAATATCAGTGGGTTGGCAGGATCATATTGATGCCACTTTATGGTCTTTCCCATTATGTCATTCTCCAGACTATGACCCTATGGTGTTAAAATGTGTCCAAACTTTCTGGACTACTGCATGGTATAGGTCATACTTGAGATCAAAGTGCTGTTCCTTGATATGTTACAGTCCTGGTGTATACGGACACAAGGGATTCCAGGGTGTGGCCCATACACACTTTACCCCAAGGTGCGCTTGCTATTTGATATTCAGTTATGAAGTAGATGGACATGAAGGGTGTGTGGTAGTCTTGACTCCCTGATTTGAGCATCCTGCTTGAGTCAGGTGAAAGGAGTGTGTAGTTGATAAATACTGAAGGTAATATGTGGAAATTTAATGATTAAGCTGCCCATGCTTTCTTGCACAGAGGGTCCATTCTGGATGGCTTGCTGTGTGCAATTCCCACTTCACATCAACCATCCTTGCATTCCTTGGAGTCAAATAGCATGTGGTCAGTCTTGAAATGAGGGTGCAGCCCACACACCCCTAAATACAAGGTCTGCCCATTTCATTTGGTCATTTGTGGCTAGGACACCATCAAGTGTATGGTTTGGCCTGGCTCCCGTGTATTGCTAATGTAGCCTGGGTTGGTAGAAGAGAGCCTGTGGCCCAAACTCACTGGGAATTTAGCTAAAGAATCTTGGTGGTGAAGGAACTCCCAACTAGTTGATGTCCTGCAAAATAAACTGACATGAAGGGAATGCCTGGTGTCAGAGCAGGTCAGGGTCATGGGTATGTCCATTTCCTTTTGTCGTTAAGGTGAGGTTTGGTCATTTAAGACCTGGCTCATTTGTTTTGGGATTTTGTTGGATAGAGAGGGTGTGGCCCACACACCGTTGAAGATAATATAGGTCCAGGTTACTTGGGGTTCAAAAAAGCTGCCAAGTTTCCTATGAGGTATGTTTATGGCCTTGCACCTGGGTCAATAATCAGATCATCATGTTCTGAATCTTGGAGGACATATTGTGTCCAGATGTCTGTTACTCAGAAAAAGCCCAAGTTTGGGTTTGTCCAAAATATTGGAGAACATTTTGTAGCCTGATGTACATTTGAGAAATACTTGTTTCTAAAAAAAAAAAATCAATCAAAGTCATGATAATTTCTTGTTTCAGAGAGCTACAGGGTGCAGCATAACACCCTTTTCGGTATCACATGTACACACTTACAGGTTATTTAAGTGAGTCTTTGTCATGGTATGATGAGGATATCATCCTTGCTCATAGGTGTGGAACTTGTTTGAACTGAATTGGTACATGTGTGTGTGATCCACATATTGCTCAGGTTGTACATTTCTATCAGTCATTAGTAGAGGGTGTATTGTGGGTGAGTCCAACGTTATGGATGTTCAATCTAGCATGTATCTGTTTTGATGCCTGGTTGCTTGTAGTACAGCAATAGAAATTAGGCCTTGGATCAGAAGCTTCATGGTGTACACTCTGTGCCACAATATTGTTTCAGTTTTGATTTGGCTTGGATACAGTACCCTTTGTTTGGGTGTAGGTCTCTTTGTGTGAGTGGTTAATCCAGAATAATTTTATTTTAGCAATTTGGCTGGGATTGGGATTAATCTGGTTGGGCGCATTCCTATTCTTGGTTTGTCCTGGGCCTCTGTTATTTCAGGTATTGGCCCAGGCCCACATGTCTTCTTGCTTTGGGCCTGGCTTCTACAGGGTCAGGCTTTGGGAAGACACATTTCATATCTCAGGTTAACCCGGGTCTCTTTTATTTCAGGAATTTTTTTGATTAATAATATATCATTGCTTTTTAAGCCCAGGCATCAACAGGTTCAACACTGGCCCAGGCCCACATCTCTTCTTGCTTTTTGCCTGGGTTTCTTCAGGACCTGTGATTGGCATAGGCCTATATGTCTTCTGGCTTCTGCTGGGTATCTTCAGGTTTAGGGACTGGCCTAGTCTCGCATTGCTTCTTGCCTTGGGCCCTGTACTCTTCAGCATTAGAATTTGGCCAATACCACTCTTTTTCATAGATTAGGCTGAACTACTTTCATTTCAGGAAGATCCCCAGGCTCACATATCTACTTTTTTGGGGATCTAGCTACTTCAGGGTAAGGCTTTATTTAGCCCAGGCACATAGCTCTTCTTCTTTGGGCCCTGGGTACTCCAAGGTCATCTTTGGCCGAGGCATATTCCTTTTGTGGTTTAACTTTGGCCTCTTTCATTTGGGGGATGTTGCCAGGATCATAAATTTTCTCTTTCTGGGCCCAGGCATCTTAATGGTCAGTGACAGGGCCAGGATCACATCTCTTCTTTCTTTAGGCCCAGGACTTTTCAGGGTAAGGTTTGTAGCCCTGGCTCATATCTCTTTTTCTTTGGGCCCCGGATAATCCATGGCTTGGTTATGGCCCAGGCATACACCTTTTGTGGTTTAATCTGTGCCTCTTTCATTTGTAGAGATTTTCCAGGCCATGTGTCATCTCTTTGGGGGCCCAGACATAATAACGTGCAGGGAGTGGTGGTCCAGGCACAAAACTCTTCTTGGATTTGGCCCAGACTCCTTCAGATTAAGGTATAAGACTATGAAGTATGAAGAATGAGCTGCATCCCGCCACCCGGCTAGCTTACACCCGAAATGACCACACAGAAATTGTATTAATTAAATTACTGCCTGACCCATTATATCTAGCCTATTCTTGGCCAACTCTCACATCTTGATCTAACCCATTTCTATTAATCTGTGTTTACCATGAGGTCGTGGCTTACCGGGAAAGATTCAGCATGGCGACTCCATGGCGGCTCTCTGTACCTGCCTTCTTTCTCCCAGGATTCAGTTCTTTTTTCCCCGCCTATCTAAGTTCTGCCCTATCAAAAGGCCAAGTCAGTTTCTTTATTCAACCAATGAAAGCAACACAAATACAGAAGGACCTCCTACACCAAGACTAGGCCCACATTCCATTTTGCTTTGGGCCTGGCCTTTTTCAGGATTAGGCAGTACCCCAGATTATAAGTTTTCTTCTTCGGGCTCCAGCCTTTACAGCCTAAGGTAGTAGCCCAGGCACATAATTCTTCTTCTTTGGGTCCAGGCTGTTCCAGGGTTAGGGTTTGACCCAGGCATATTCCTTTTATGGTTTCACCTGGGCTTCTTTCATTTGCAGGATTGTCCCAGGCCCACATGTCATCTCTTTGAAGGCCCAGGCATCCTAAAGGGCCAGGGAGTACACCAGGCTCACATCTCTTCTATGGGGAAGGTATGAGACCAGGCCCAAATCTTTTCTTTGACCTAGGATTTTTCAGGTTTACATAGTAGATCAGGCCCAAAACTCTTCTGATTTGGGCCCAGGCCTTTTCTGTTTAAGGTAGTGGAGTAGCCCAGCCCACATCTCCTCTTCTTTGGGCCGTGATAATACAGGGATTGGGTTTGACCCAGGCATAGTCCTTTTGTGGTTTAACCTTGGCCTTTTTCATTTGCAAGGTTGTCCCAGGCCCATATACCATGTCTTTTTTGGCCCAGGCATCATAGCATTCAGGGACTGTGCCAGGCCAATAATACTTCCTGGTTTGGCCATGGTTTCTTCAATATAAGGTATCATCCCAGGCCCACATCTCTTCATCTTAGGCTCAGGCTTTTTAGAGTAAGATGTGAGCCTCGACCCATGTCACATTTTGTTTGGGCCTGGCCTTTTTCAGGAGTAGGCCGTACACCAGACCACAAGTCTTCTTCTTTGGGCCCCAGCCATAATACCCTAGGTATTACCCCAGGCCGATATCAATTCTTCTTGGGTTCTGAATTCTCCAAGCTTAGAGATTGACCCAAGGAACTTTTTTTTTTGGTTGTTTAATGTTGCCATTTCATTTGAGGATTGTCCCAGCCTCATTATCATCAAATTTTGACTCCAGGATCTTAAGGTTCAGGAATAGGCCCAGGACCTCACCTCTTCTTTCTTTAAACCTGGGATTCAGAAGCAATAAGCTTTGTCCCAGGCACACATTTCATTGCTTCAGGCATTGGTTTCCTGGGTCCCAGCACACACCTCTTCTTTGGTTGGCCTTCGCCTTTTGAGTAATTTACCTATGTCGAGGCCTGGGTTCATTCAGGATCAGGGATTGGCCCAGGTCCCCATTTTTCTTGTTGTGGACTGGGACTCTTCAGGGTCTTCTTTTAGGCTATACACCCTATTTTTATGGTGGGAGCCTCTTTCGCTTCAGGATTTGATCCAGGCACAATTCTCTCCCACATTTGGGCCGTGGCAGTACAGTGTTCAGTGGAAACCAGGAAATGCTTCTTTTTTTATGTTCCTGCCTGTCTAGGTTTATGCTTAAACCTGAGGTTCTTTCACTTCAGCCTTTAGCCCAGGCTTCATCAGGGTCCCTGTTTCACCTTGGCTAATTGTACTTTATACATATCGGGTATTTAGTGTTCAGGCTTTTGCCTGGATCCATTGCCCTGTACCTGTTTCTCTTCAGGCTTGAGGCAGTAGAGTCCATGTGTCTCCAAGGTCATTAACCTTTGTCTATGGCCAGCTTTTCTGAAATTAAAAAGAGTCATGCTTATATTGACAAAGGAAAATCCTTGGTGTCCTTCTCGGCCATGAAAATATACTAAGAACATCAATGACCTGTCCCTTAGGAACACAGATACAACAAGCACATACACCAGATGACATAAACTGTGCATTATACAAATAGATGAATTATGCAAGAGAGAAAGGTGGTTGGGAAAGTCTTTCCTGGTGCATCTCTGACCGTGTGGTGGAGAGGTTGACGCGCTAACGTGGGAAGGTAATTGCTTCTCAATAGAGCTAAGTGAGTCCCAATGAGGACCCATGCAAACTTTTATCCCAGTCCGTGTGGAATCCCATGAAGGAATAGCACAGGAAGTTAAAGAAAAGAACAGCGGGTCGTCCTCACATGCTTGAGCAGTAGTTTGCACCCTGTCACCTGTGACCCCATCGACAGACCTCGGTCTCCACAAATATTTACATTACAATCCATAATAGTAGCAAAACTGCAGGTATGAAGTAGCAATGGAAACAATGTTTTGGTTGTTGGTCCCTAGCACATGAGGCTGAGAACCATGGTTCAGGAGGTGCCTCGCTAAGGCTGTGGAGGCTGTGCAGATGCTCACAAGGCTTGTGTCTGTGTTGGTGCTCTCTCCATGTGTGTTATGCATAGCCATGGTCTGTGAGGGTGTCCCTCTGCTCCTTTCTAATGCAGCTTTTCTCACAATCACATCTGTCGTGTACAACAAAGCCCATGACATTGAATTGTGCCTCAGTCACCCTTTGTCTATAAAGCCCCTGCACATACATACACCTGTGTGAGATTACATCATTACCTAAAGAATTTTCTGCAGTCACTTGCCTGAAATGGGTCATGGGTTCTCCCAGCTTTAAATCCTAGCCCCTGATTATGGACTCTGCTACCATCAGAACTAGGTCCACACCAATGCCCATGACAATGACCCTCATGTGGGGTCCCAGAGGCGAGAGACCTCATTCTGTTTGGGAAAGGTCAAAGGCTGTCCAGGTTAATGGGCATCTTTAGACTGGTTCTTAGGGGAAGGACATGAAGGCTTCCTTTGAGATCATTTTTTGAGAAAAAAAAAACCCTTACACCCAATCTTCCTTCTCATGAAGGGATCACCAGGCCTGGGATTCTCAAGGGCAGCAGGGATGGGTCACACTCAGCCCAGTGTGCGAAGTTCAAAGGTTGGTCCATCATTTCTGCTGATCTATTTTATCAGCAAGTTTCTCTAGTCATGAAACATGGAGTGTGTTACCTGCAGGATGCTGGGAACCAAGCTGACTGATAAATGTGGCAACAACCTGTTTCTTCACCACCACTTAACAGAGCTTTGAGTTGGGTTGCCCAGAGAGCAGTGTCATGAAATTTGCTACCTATCCCTGTATGGTAGTCAATGACTTCTTTTAATGTCACCCACTGGAGAACAGAGTAACATCAGAGCTCCATCCTGTCGCAGTTAGGAAACTGGAGTCCTGGGTCAGGTGCTGCTCTGCCTCAGTTGTAGTCACCTATTCTGATGAATGCAGGCGGAGGTTTGCATAGAAAAGCACAGACATGCCTGGACACTATGTTCTGTCACAGGGGACAGTTGTCCCTGAGTTGGGGCACAACAGAGCTTTATCCTTCACCAGTCTGTAGCCTGAAGTCTTTTCACATGGTACAGATTGGGGTCAGCCTGTGTCCTCATTCTCTGGTGAGTAGTTACTGTGATCTCCTAGAGTCCTTGATTGGCTAGTTCCTTGAACACATCTGCCAATGCAACATTCTCTACTTCTATGGTGCATGTCCTGCGAGAGGTCTCCTCAAGGACAATGGTTTGTACCCTGTCACTTGTATTTTAATAAAATGCTGATTAGTCTGAGCCAGAAAGGAAGTATAGGTGGGACAAGCATGCAAGAAGTAGAGGCAGGGTGATGAGAACAGGAGAATTCTGGGAAGAAGATACTTGGTCTGCAGTAGTGACCCAGCCACAGAAGAAGCAACATGTGACTGCCTCACCAAATAAGGTACCGAGCCCACGTGGCTAAAATAGACAAGAATAATGGGCTAATGTAAGTTATAAGAATTAGTAAATTACAAGTCTGAGCTAATGGGCCAATAATTTAACAACTAATGTAGACCTCTGTGTGATTTCTTTGGGCCTTAACGGCTGCAGGACCAGGTGGGACAGAAAAACTCATCAACAGACCACCCTGTGCCTCATACCCTTTATCACCCCCTCCTCCCAGAATAGCACAAGGAGCTTAAGTTAGGCCTTCATCCCATAAATCCTGTATGCATTTCCCCCATGACTTAGCCCCAGCCTCCTTCCACACCTGCAGCTCCATCTCAATCCCAGCCCACCACAGTAAATACTGTGTTCCCTCCCATGAAGACCACAGCCTTTACCATGGCAATGAGCTGTTCACGAGGCACTGAAGGCCTGTTCACACCCTTGTCTAGCTTTCGCCTCCATTCCTGAGTGTAGTATGAGGACCGACCATGTTTCCCACACTGTCCCAGCAAAGCGGATGTTGAACGCGTGGTGATGTCATCTCATTAACAAGCCTATGCATAAATATACTGTCTGGAAGTATATTTATAGTATGTGTCTTCATAAGAAGACAAATGACATTATTAAGTATTATCTTTTTTTTCTTTTCTTAGTAATTTTTATTACCTTATAAATAATACCAATCAAAATTTCCACTTCCTCCCCTCCTCCCACTTACCTCCCACTCCCCCACACACCATCCCCCCACTCCCCTCCAGTCCTAAGAGAGGGCAAGGTACCCTGCCCTGTGGGAAGTCCAAGACCCTCATAGCTACATCCAGGCTTAGGAAGGTATACATCCAAAGAGAATAGGATCCCCAAAAGCCAGTCCATGCAGTAGTGACAAATCGCAGTGCCATTATCATTGGGCCCTCAGTCTGCCCCAATTGTCAGCCACATTCAGAGGGTCCAGTTTGATCCCATGCACATTCTGTCCCAGTCCAGCTGGAGTTGGTGAGCTCCCATTAGCTCAGGCACACTGTCTCAGTGGGTGAACCAACCCCTCGTGGTCCTGACTTCCTTGTTCATATTCTCACTCCTTCTGCTCTTCGACTGGACCTTGGGTGCTCAGTCCAGTGCTCCGATGTGGGTCTCTGTCTCTATCTCCATCCATCACCAGATGAAGGTTCTATGGTAATATTCAAGATAGTCATCAGTCTGACTATGGACAAGGCCAGTTCAGGCATCCTTTCCTCTACTACCCGGGGTCCTAGCTGGGGTCATCCCTGTGGACTCCTGGCAACCCCTCCAAAGCCAAGCCTCTTGACAATTCCAAAATGGCTCCCTCAAGATATCTCCTTCCCTGCTCCCATATCCTTTCTTCCTCCATCTCAACCATCCCATTTCTCCAAGCTCTCCCTATCCCTCCCTTTCTCACCTCTCTCTCCAACTCTCCCCCTTTCCCCTCCCCCCACCCCACCCTCATGCTTCCAACTTTTGCCTGGCAATTTTTTGTGCTTCCAATTTCGAGGAGGATCTATATATGTTTTTCTTTGGATTCACCTTATTACTTAGCTTCTCTAGGATCATGGACTATAACTCAATGTCCTTTGTTTATGGCTAGAATCCACTAGAGTGAATACATACAATATTCATATTTTGGGGTCTTGGTTATCTCATTCAGGATAGTGTTTTCTATTTCCATCCATTTGCATACAAAATTCAAGATGACATTGCTTTTTTACCGCTGAGTAGTACTCTAATGTGTAGATTTGCCACACTTTCTTTATCCATTCTTCCATTGAGGGGCATCTAGGTTGTTTCCAGGTTCTGGCTATTACAAATAATGCCCTTATGACCATAGTTGAACAAAGGCTTTTGTAGTACGATTGGGCATCTCTTGGGTATATTCCCAAAAGTGGTATTGCTGGATCCTGAGGTAGATTGATTCCCAATTTTCTGAGAAACTACCACACTGATTTCCAAAGTGGTTGCACAAGTTTGCATTCCCACCAGCAATGGATGAGTGTTCCCCTTACTCTAGTTCCTCTCTGGCATAAGCTATCATTGGTGTTTTTGATTTTAGCCATTCTGACAGGTGAAAGATGGTATCTTAAAGTTGTTTTGATTTGCATTTCCCTGATAGCTAAGGAAGTTGAACATGTTCTTAGGTATCTTTTGGCCATTTGAAATTCTTCTGTTGAAAATTCTCTGTTCAGTTCAGTACCCCATTTTTTAATTGGGGTATTTAGAATTTAATGGCTAGTTTCTTGAGTTCTTTATATATTTTGGAGATCAGACCTTTGTCTGATGTGGGGTTGGTGAAGATCTTCTCCCATTCAGTAGGTTGCCTTTTTGTCTTAATGACAGTGTCCTTTGTTTTACAGAAGCTTCTCAGCTTCAGGAGGTCCCATTTATTGTTGCTCTTATTGTCTGTGGTACTGAGGTTATACATAGGAAGTGGTCTCCTGTGCCCATGCATTGAAGGCTACTTCCCACTTTCTATTTTATCAAGTTCAGTGTGGTCAAATTTATATTGAGGTCTTCAATCCTTTTGGAACTGAGTTTTATGCATGGTGATAGATACGAATCTATTTCATTCTTCTACAGGTTGATGTCCAGTTATGTCAGCACCATTTGTTAAAAATGCTTTCTTTCTTCCATTGTATAATTTCAGCTTCTTTGTCAAAAATCAGGTGTTCATAGGTTTGTGGATTAATATGTGGGTCTTCAATTCGATTCCATTGGTCAACGTGTCTGTTTTTATGCCAATACCAAGGTATTTTCATTACTGTAGCTCTGTAATAGAGTTTGAAGTCAGGGATGGTAATGCCTCTGGAAGTTCCTTTATTGTATAGGATTGGCTATCCTGGGTTTTTTGCTTTTCCATGTAAACTTGATTGTTGTTCTCTCAAGGTCTGTGAAGAATTTTGTTGGGATTTTGATGGGGATTGCATTGAATCTATAGATTGCCCTTGGTAGGATTACCATTTTTACTATATTGATCCTACCAATCCAAGAGCATGGGAGATCTTTCCATTTTCTGGCATCATCTTCAATTTCTTTCTTCAAAGACTTAAAGTTCTTGTCAAATAGATCTTTTCACTTCCTTGGTTAGTGTTAACCCAAGATACCTCATGCTTTTTGTGGTTACTGTGAAAGGTGATGTTTGTCTGATTTTCCTCTCAGTTTCTTTGTCCTTTGTGTATATGAGGGCTAGTGAACTTTTTTGAGTTGTTCTTGTATCCTGCCACATCACTGAAGGTATTTATCAGCTGAAGGTAGAGTTTTTGGGATCACTTATGTACAATATCATATCATCTGCAAATAACGAACGTTTGACTTCTTCCTTTCCAATTTGAATCCCTTTGATCTCCTTATGTTGTCTTATTGCTATTTCTAGAACTTCAAGCACTATGTTGAAGAGATATGGAGGGTGTGGACAGCTTTGTCTTGTTCCTGATTTTGGTGGAATTGCTTTGAGTTTCTCTCCATTTAATTTGATGTTAGTTGTTGGCTTGCTGTATATTGCTTTATTATATTTAGATATGATCCTTGTATTCCTAATATCTCAAGACGTTTATCATAAAGGGGTGTTGAATTTTGTCAAATGCTTTTTCAGTATCTAATGAAATGATCATATGGGTTTTTTTTCTTTCAGTTTATTTATATGATGGATTACGTTGATAGATTTTCATATGTTGAACCAGCCCTGCATCTCTGGGATGTAGCCTACTTGATCATAATGGATGATTTTTTGATGTGTTCTTGGGTTCAGTTTGCCAGTATTTTATTGAGAATTTTTGCATCGATATTCATGAGTAAGATTGGTCTGTAATTCTCTTTCTTGGTTGAGTCTTTGTGTGGTTTTGGTATCAAGGTAACTGTAGCTTCATAAAGATTTTGGCAATGACTTTTCTGTTTCTATTATGAGGAACACATTAAGAAGTATAGGTATTAGCTCTTCTTGGTTGTTCTGATAAAATTCTGCACTAAAACCATCTGGCCCTGGGCTTATTTTGGTTGGGAGGTTTTTGATGACAGCTTCTATTTCTTTGAAACTTATAGGTCTATTTAAATTGTTCACCTGGTCTTAATTTTGGTATATGTTATTTATCTAAAAAATTGTCCATTTCTTTTACATTTTCCAATTTTGTGGAGTACAGGCTTTTGTAGTAAGACCTAATGATTCTTTGAATTTCTTCAGTGTCTGTTATGTCCCCCTTTTCATTTCTGATCTTGTTAATTTGAGTGTTCTCTCTCTGCCTTTTGATTAGTTTGGGCAGGTGTTTGTCAATCTTGTGGATTTTCTCAAAGAACCAGCTCTTTGTTTCATTGATTCTTTGGATTGTTTTCTTTATTTTTATTTTGTTGATTTCAGCCCTCAGTTTGATTATTTCCAGTCTTCTACTCCTCCTGGGTGAGTCTGCTTCTCTTTTTTCCAGAGCTTTCAGGTGTGCTGTTAAGTCTCTAATGTGAGCTTTCTCTGTTTTCTTTATGTGGGCACTTAGTGCTATGAACTTTCCTCTTAGTACTGCTTTCATCATGTCCCAAAGGTTTGGGTATGTTGTGTCTTCATTTTCGTTGAATTCAAGGAAGACTTTAATTTCTTTATTTCTTCCTTGACCCAGGGGTGGTTCAGTAGTTGACTCTTCAGTTTCCATGAGTTTGTAGGCTTAATGGGGGTAGAACTGTTGAATTCTAACTTTACTCCATGGTGACCCAATAAGACACAGGTTGTAACTCCATTTTTTTTGTTTCTGTGTATATTTGCTTTGTTACTGAGTATATGATCAATTTTTGAGAAGGTTCCATGAGGTGCTGAGAAGAAGGTATATTCTTTCCTGTTTGGGTGGAATGTTCTATAGATGTCTGTTAAGTCCATTTGATTCATTACATCTGTTAGTTCTCTTCTCTGTTAAGTTTCTGTCTGGATGACCTGTCCATTGGTGAGAGAGGAGTGTTGAAATCTCCAACTATTAGTGTGTGGGGTTTGATGTGTGATCTGAGTTTTAGTAATGTTTCTTTTACATATGTGGGTACTTTTATATTAGGGGCATAGATATTCAGTATTGAAACTTTGTCTTGATGAATGATTCCTGTTATGAGCATAAAGTGTCCTCCTCCATCTCTTCTGATTGATTTTTGTTTGAAATCAATTTTGTTCAATATTAGGATAGCCATTCCCGCTTGTTTCCTAGGTCCATTTGATTGGAAAACCTTTTCCCAACCCTTTAATCTGAGATAGTGTCTGTCTTTGAGGTTGAAGTGTGTTTCTTATAAACAGCAGAATGCTGGATCCTGTTTTCGTATCCATTCTCTTAAACTGTGCCTTTTTATAGGTGAATTGAGTCCATTGATATTAAGCAATATTAATGACCAGTGGTTGTTAATGCCGGTTATTTTTGTTGGTAGTATTTGTGTGTTTCCCTTCTTTGAGTTGTATTGGTTGAGGGTTATCAGATGTCTGTGCTATTGTGGGTGTTGTTGGCTTCCTTGGGTTGAGGTTTTCCTTCTAGTACTTTCTGTAAGGCTGAGTTTGTGGCTACGTATTGTTTAAATCTGTTTTTGTCATGGAATATCTTGTTTTCTCCATCGATGGTGAAAGAAAGCTTTGCTGGGTATAGTAGTCTGGGCTTGTATCCATGGTCTCTTAGTGTCTGCAGCACATATATCCAAGATCTTCTGGCGTTCGTGGTTTCCATTGAGAAGTCAGGTTAATTCTGATAGGTTTGCCTTTATTTGTTACTTGACCTTTTTCCGTTGTGGCTCTTAATATTCTTTCTTTATTCTGTATGTTTTGTGTTTTGATTATTATATGGCGAGGGGATTTTTTTTTTATCCAGTCTATTTTGGTGTGCTGTAAGCTTCTTGTACCTTCATAGGGATATCCTTCTTTAGGTTGGGAAAGTTTTCTTCTATAATTTTGTTGAATATATTTTTTGGGTCTTTGAGCTTTAATTCTTCTCCCTCTTCTACTCCTATTATTCTTAGGTTTGGTCTTTTCATGGTGTCCCAGATTTCCTGAATGTTTTGTGTTAAAAATTTGTTGGATTTGATGGTTTTTTGATCAATGAGTCTACTTCCTCTATAGTATCTTCAACACTTGAGATTCTTTCTTCTATCTCTTGTATTCTGTTGGTTATACTTGTCTCTGTAGTTCCTGTTCGTTTACTCAGATTTTTCCATATCTTCTTTATTGCTTCCATTTCGGTCTCCAAGTCTTGAACTGTTTCCTTTACCTGTTTGATTGTTTTTTCTTGGTTTTCTTGGGTATCTTTGAGGGATTTATTAATTTCTTCTAACTTTTTGTTTGTCTTCTCTTCCATTTCTTTAAGGGAGTTTTTGACTTCCTGTTTAATGGTTTCCATCATTTTCATAAGGTTATGTTTAAAGTCATTTTCTTCTACTACTTCTGGGTTAGGATGTTCAAGTTTTTGCTGGATTCTGGTTGCTTTTCAGGATGTTGGAGAAATTCTTGCATCGGCGCCTACCCTTCTCTTCCTTCAAATGAGGTCAGCAGAGTCTTGATGTCTTGGTCAAATCTTTGCTGTGCCTGACTGTGCTCTTGGGAGTTTTTCTTGGTCTGCCCTCTCTTAGGTCCCCTCACCACTGGAGCAGGCTCTCAGATCCCCTCAGCCCTGAAGCAGACTGTGTTGGGGATTCCAAGGACCTTGCAGACGAAAAGGCAGGCTTGGGGGCAGGGTGGAATGGAGTAAAGAAAGCCAGCAGCAGGAACACACCCCGCTGGATGGCCAGAAAAGCTTAGTGAATTGGAGGGGGCCTCGATTCAGTCCCCCCGGGACTGTCCCAGAGAGTGGCACTTCAGGCTGTCTGGTCCTGTGGCCACTTACTCACCTGTCTGGTTCCCCTCAGCATAGGAGCAGGATCTTTCAGGGTTCTAAGGACCTCTCAGACAGAAAGGTAGGCTTGGGGGCAGGGTGGGATTGTAGAAAGAGGGCCCAGTGGCAGGAACACTCCCCACTGGTTCTCGGTCCCCTCAGCCCTGAAGCAGGCTGTGTTGGGGGTTCCAAGGACCTTGCAGAGCAGAAGAAAAGGCGGGCTTGGGTGCAGGGTGGAATGGGATAAAGAAAGCCAGCATAGGAACACATCCCTCTGGATGGACAAAAAAGCTTAGGGAACTGGAGGGGTCCTGAATTCATCTCCTCCTCCCCCCCGGACTGTCCCAGAGAGTGGTACTTCAGGCTGTCCATCCCTGTGGCCACTTACCTCTCTGCTTACCCTCAGCATGGGAGCAGGATCTCTTTCAGGGTTCCAAGGACCTCACAGATGAAAAGGCTGGCTTGGGGGCAGGGTGGGATGGTGGAATCAAGGCCCAGTGGTAGGAACACTCCCTGCTGGCTCTCTGGTTCCCTCAGCCCTGAAGCAGGCTGTAATGGGGATTCCAAGGACCTTGCAGAGGAAAAGGTGGGCTTGGGGGCAGGGTGGAAGGGGGTAAAGAAAGCCAGCAGCAGGAACACACCCCACTGGATGGCCAGAAAAGCTTAGGGAACTGGAGGGGTCCTGGATTCAGTCCCACTGGGACTGTCCCAGAGAGTGGCACTTCAGGCTGTCTGGCCTTGTGGCCACTTACTCACCTCTCCTATTCAGTATTATCTACATGCACTGTCACATATGGATGCCAACCTGAAGACAGGAGGACACACATCAATAGCACACATACAAGTGAAATCCTGTATATATGTTCACAATTAGTGGGCCGATGTGCTATGGTGTTTCCAGTGACAGTGACATGTTTGATTGTAAACTGTATTAGCCATATGAGTGCAAATACAAATATTGTTACTGTCATCGGAGTTCAGACATCAGTACGCCATAGGCTTTCCTACCATTGCTGGACAAGCTCTCAATAGTGGTCAAATGTGTGCATGCCAACAGCAACCCTCAGTATTCTTTACCTAGGCTGGAGGCTAACGTCCTAGTCCAGATATACCTGTGTGTCTTCATTCTAAGGACTCTTTCCCTAGTGAGTCAAATGTTTTCTCTCCCTGGGTTCTCGAGTGGCCAGTCCTACAGCTGGGAGACTCCTAACATTTCTTAGGATGAGCTATCCTAAGTAACAGACATTTCAAGTACTCCTCTGTTTCAGTCTTGCCATTTAAGGCCCCAAAGAAGAAGTGCGTCACACTGAATGAGTCACTCTGATTAGTTTCAGGCAATGTCCATCCCAGAAAACAGCCCACACTTACCCAGACAGATGGGTTTGACTCCCAGCTCTCCTCAGGTCCTCAGATGGGTGGACTCTGAGTTCTCCTCAGGCAAAGTCCACTGCTGTTACTAGGACACGGATTTATCCTGTGAGGTCACAGAGTCCTCACCTCACTGCATTCTGAGAATCACACAGACATCCAGTGCTCTTCTGTCCCAGCTTGGCCCATCCTTGTCCCCTGCTGTGCAAGCATCCTCTGAAGCACTTAGCTTTGGGGAATCATGTGGAGACATTTCTCATAGAGTATTCTCTGGGAATCGTCTCCATGCATCTCCTGTCAGCCCTCCATTTTCCCACAGGTACCATCAGCCTGTGTGGATGAATCACCATAGACGATGCTGCATGCAGAGCCCAAGGTATTAGCCTTGGTCCACATCTCCTTTTAAGAGTAAGGTGTTTGCCCAGGATCATATCTCTTCTTCTTTGAGTCCCTGCTTCTCCAGTTTTAGGGTTCAGCACATGCAACTCCTTTAGTGGTTTAACCCTGGCCTCTTTCATTTGGGGGATTGTCCCAGGCTCATATATCTTCAAATTTTGAGCACAGGAGCTTAAGGTTCAGGAATAGGCCCAGGTACTCATCTCTTCTTGCTTCTTACCTGGACTTTTGTAGCAAAAGTATTTGTCTCAGGACCACATTTCATTTCTTCGTGCATTCGTTGCTCAGGTTCAAGCATACACCTCTTCTTTGGTTGACCTTCACCTTTTAATTTGAGTAATTTACTTATGTCAAGACATAATCTGTCTTTAGGCTTGGGTTTATTCAGATCCAGAAAAGGGCCTAGGACCCCAGCTTTTCTTGTTATGGACCTAGACTCTTTAGGGTCTTCTTTTAGGCCACACACCCTAAATTTTATGGTGGGAGCCTCTTTCACTTCACTATTTGATCCAGCCACACTTGTGTCCTACATTTGGGCCTTGGCAGTACAGTTCAGTGGAAGACCAGGAAATGCTTCTCGTTTTATGTTCCTGCCTTTCTAGGCTTATGCTTAAACCCGAGGTTCTTTCACTTCAGCCTTTAACTCAGGCTTCTTCAGGGTCCCTGTTTCACCTTGGCTAATTGTGTTTTATACGTATCGGGTATTTAGTGTTCAGGCTTTTGCCTGGACCCATTGCCCTGTACCTGTTTCTCTTCAGGCTTGAGGCAGTAGAGTCCATGTGTCTCCAAGGTCATTAACCTTTGTCCATGGCCAGCTTTTCTGAAATTAAAAAGAGTCATGCTTATATTAACAAAAGAAAATCCTTGGTGTCCTTCTCGGCCATGAAAGTATACTAAGAACATCAATGACCTGTCCCTTAGGAACACAGATACAACAAGCACATACA
This sequence comes from Ondatra zibethicus, assembly GCA_004026605.1. Classification (NCBI taxonomy): domain Eukaryota; kingdom Metazoa; phylum Chordata; class Mammalia; order Rodentia; family Cricetidae; genus Ondatra; species Ondatra zibethicus. Next base: position 81,510 of record PVIU01008367.1, read on the forward strand.
CCAGATGACATAAACTGTGCATTATACAAATAGATGAAATATGTAAGAGAGAAAGGTGGTTGGGAAAGTCTTTCCTGGTGCATCTCTGACAGTGTCTGTGGTGGAGAGGTGCAACAAGCTGTTAGACCCCAACTCTGGGAGTCACCAGCACATGAGGAAGTCTGTTAAAGAGTCACTTCACTGGAAGGCTGAGAACCATGGTTCAGGAGGTGCCTTGCCAAGGCTTTGGAGGCTGTGCAGATGCTCACAAGGCTGTGTCTGTGTTGTGGAGTGGGTTTTCTTTCCCTGTGTGTGTCAAGCATAACATGCTCTGTGAGGGTGTCCCTTTGCTCCTTTCTAAAGCAATTCTTCTCAAGATCACATCTGTCTTGTACAAAAAAACCCATGACATTGAATTGTGCCTTAGTCACTCTTTGTCTATAAAAGTCACCCTATGTCTATAAAGCCCCTGCACCTACATACACTGCTGTGAGATCACATCGTCACCTAAAGAATTTTCTGTAGCCATTGCCTGAAATGGGTATCTGCCCACCTTCTTCTGGGTTTAAATCGTAGCCCCTGATTATGGATTCTGCTGCCATCAGAACTAGGTCACACCCATGCCCATGACAGTGACCCTCATGTGAGGTCCCAGAGGCCAGACTTCATTCTGTTTGGGAAAGGTCAAAGGCTGTCCAGGTAAATGAGCATCTTTAGACTGGTTCTTAGTGGAAGGACATGGAGGCTTTCCTTAAAATAATTTCTTATGGAAAAAACTCACACCCAATCTTCCTTCTCATGAAGGGATCACCAGGCCTGGGATTCTCAAGGGCAGCAGGGATGGGTCACACTCAGCCCAGTGTGCAAAGTTCAAAATGATGGTTGTTCCATCATTTCTGCTGATCTATTTTATCAGCAAGTTTCTCTAGTCATGAAACATGGAGTGTGTCACCTGCAGAATGCTGGGTACAGAGCTGATTGATAAATGTGGCAACAACCTGTCCCTTCACCACCACTAAACATAATTTTAGAGTTGGGTTGCCCAGAGAGCACAATATCATGAAATTTCACCACCTGGCCCTGGATGGCTGTCGATGACTTCTGATAATGTCACCCACTGGAGAACAGAGTAACATCAGAGCTCCATCCTGTCACAGTTAGGAAACTGGAGTCCTGGGACAGGTGCTGCTCTGCCTCTGTTGTAGTCACCTATTGTGATGAATGCAGGCGGGGGTTTGCATAGAAAAGCACTCACATGCCTGGACACTATGTTCTGTCACAGGGGACAGTTGTCCATGAGTTGGGACACAACAGAGCTTTAACCTGCACCAGTCTGGGATCAGCCTGTATTCTCATTGTCTGGTGAATAGTTACTGTGATCTCCTTGAGTCTTTCATTGTCTAGTTCCTTGAACACATCTGCTGATACTTAATGCAATGTTCTCGACTGCTATAGCACAGGTCCTGTGAGAGGTCTCCTCAAGAAACCACTGTGCCTCCTATCCTTTATCACTCCCTCCTCCCTGAATAGCACAAGGAGTTTAAATTAGGCCTTCATCCCAAGAATCTTGTATGTATTTCTCCCCACACTTAGTCCCAACCTCTCTCCACACCTGCAGCTCCATCTGAATCCCAGCCCACCCCAGTAGATACTGTGTTCCCTCCCACGAAGACCACAGCCTTTATTACAGCAGTGAGCTATTATATGAGGTAACAGAGGCCCAACCACACCTCTGTCCAGTTTCTGTGTGCCAGAGTGTAGCATGAAGTAAAGCCATGCTTTCCCACACTGCGCTTAGCACGGTCCCAGCGAAGTGGGATATTGTACATGTGGTGATGTTGTCATCTTATTACCAAATCCAAGCATAAATTTACTATCTCATAGATTTTTGTAGAGGAAGACATGTGACATTATTGTGTCATCTACATGCACTTTCACACATGGATGTCAAACTGAAGACAGTAGCATGCACATCAATAGCATACATACCAAGTGAAAACATGTATGTAAGTTCAGAATTAGAGGGGAGAGTTCTGCCATGGTGTTTCCAGTAACAGTGATGTGTTTGTTAAGTTTATCAGCCATCTGAGTCCAAATGAAAAGATTGCTACTGTCGGTGAAACTCAGACATCAGTACGCCATCGCTTTCCTACCATTGCTGGACAAGCTATGAATGGGTTAAATGTAGGCTTGCCAACTGCAACCCTCGATATTCTTTACCTACCTGGCGTCCTGGTTTAGATATGTCTGTGTGACTCCATTCCAAGTCCCCTCTCTCTGATGAGTTGAAGGGTCCCTCTCTCTGATGAGTTGAAGGGTTCCTCTCTCTGATGAGTTGAAGGGTTCCTCTCTCTGATGAGTTGAAGGGTTCCTCTCTCTGATGAGTTGAAGGGTTCCTCTCTCTGATGAGTTGAAGGGTTCCTCTCTCTGATGAGTTGAAGGGTTCCTCTCTCT
>PVIU01008368.1:0-11104 GCA_004026605.1 Ondatra zibethicus
GATGGATGGATGGATGGATGGATGGATGGATGGATGAGTGGATGGGTGGATGAATGGATGGGTGGGTGGGTAGGTGGGTGGACAGGTTGGTGGATGGGCAGATGAGTGTACGGATAGATGGATAGATGAGTAGATGGATGGATGGACTTTAGATAGCCTGAGAGGTTAGGAACAGATCACTTTTCTATCCTAGACTGTGAGCCCTCAAAGGAAGGTCATCCATGCAAACACAACCAGTTTGAAACATCATCGCCATGAGAACAGAGACACAGCAGTACTCAGCATGAAAGAAGAAATTCAGAAAACACGCAGAAATGGCCAGCTCATAGTCATGTGGGTCTCTCTGATCTCCTAGGCAGATAGGAACAGTGAGAAAATGAAACAAGGCAGCCCACCCTTTCCCACACCTTTCTTTGCTCTGTGCGCCTACCCGTGGGAACCCTCAAAAACCCAGTAGGCTGAATCTTAGACTTCTACCCACGTCTCTCACTGGCTCAAGGAGAGCCCTGGACTGCTGGCCTCTTGGTTCTCTTTTTCTTAGGAACCTGTAAGCACGTAAACTACAGGAAAGCTGCCCATCTTGGAGTGATGTGGTCTGGGGCCAGGGAGGATGGCTTGGTGAGAGGGCCCACAGGACTCAGTCTATAGTCAAGATCAGAGCTCAGGCTGTAACAAGGGTGTAGGCTGAGGACTCAGGGTACAACCAAGATCGGGATTCAGGTTGTAATAAGGATCAGGGCTCAGTCTGTAACCAAGATTAGGGCTCCGTCTATAACCAAGATCAGAGCTCAGTCTATCACAAGGATAAGGGCTCAGGCTGTAACAAGGGTCAGGGCTCAGGCTACAACCAGAATCAGGGCTCAGTCTACAACAAGGATCAGGGATCAGGCTTCAGCAAGGACTGGGACTTGCTGTGGAGCCAGGATGAGGGCTACACCACTAGCCACTTACCAGACTCTGGATGCTGGAGGCTCACACCCAAGTATCTGTGTGGCTTTGCCTCCCCTAAGGTCCAGGTCTCCTGCCCTGCCTCTGCTTCCCCAAGAAGAGCACCGTTACCTGGCCTGGTATCCTCAGGCCCCCTGGTTGGGCTGGGTGTGTCCATGGGCACCTGGGCTCCAACTCTGTACCCTGTGCTTCCTTCCCGCCTCCCTCCCTCTGCCACCAGCTGCCGGCTCCGTCTGCTCGCTCCTCTCCTCTCCCCCTCTCTGCCTTAGAGACAGCTATAAGTCTCCCGTGAAATATATACAGTGTAAATATATAAAAAGCTTGTGCCTGCCTGCTGCTTATGTATTCATGAAATAGTAAATAAATTTTATGGGATAATTTGAAGGCTGCCAGGGAGCCGGGAGATGAAAACGAAGGCCTAATGAGATGGAATATCGGGGCAGCACACGCGATCGATCTGCTGCTCCAAGCTCTATTGGGAGGAGCCTGGCTCCAGGGGCCCAGGGCCACAGAATGAAGTGCTCTGAGGGGCTTTGGGGGTCATAAACCATAGCAGCTGTGGAGGGAAGCTAGGGAGACCCAGCAGAGAAGCTGCAGGCTGAGTTCTTTCCCTTGCTCTGCCAGGGATGTGCTGTGAACCAGCTGGGTCCTTTTGCGTGCCTCAGTTTCTCCATGTGTCTGAACAGTCCCCTCAGAAGCTCCGGCCCTGTACCTGTGTAATGATTTGCCTACTGATTTTTTAATGTTCTCTCCACATCTTCCACATGGCCTGAGCAATCTACTTTATTCACTTAAGGGTTGTTTTCCTATTCCTCACTAACGATTGACTGATTAGATAAACAAGCAAATGAATGGATGGATAAGAAAAATATATATATAATCCTGCTCACTCTTCTCACCCCCACATTGACCCCACCTTGGTCAAACTTGAGACTATTAGGGCCCGGCTCCCTAGAGGTCATTTCCTCACAGCCACTAGAGGGCTCCGGTTAATCTAATAAATCATGCCATGTCCCTCTTGGCCTGTTCTGTCTCAGCATCCTCCCCATGTCTCACAAGGACTCTGCCCCTTCTGGTCCCCACCCCTTCACCTACTATTTTTTCCTTCCCTCCTTCGGTGTAGTCAGTAGTGGGCTGCCTCGCTGCCCCTGGATTGCACCCCAGGGCCTTTGCACTGGCTGTCTCCTTCTTCATAGCAGACTCTACCCCCTTTTAACTGTCTCCAACATCCCGCTCAGCTACATAGCCATCCTGAGCCATGTGCATAAAAACCCAGCTGTCTGCTTTCCCGTCCTTCATCCTCCTTACCCCCACCAGCCCTCCCATGTGGGTCCCAGGGGAGCAGAGGTTTTGGGGTGTTCATTGCAGACCCTCTGGTCCCCAGAGCACTGTGTGGTGCACAGTAGACACTGTCAGTAATGGTTAGTGAATGAATGAGTGAGAGAGAGAATGAATGACTAAAGGACCTTCCAAAACTGATTTCATGATGTTTTTAAAGCTTAATTAATTAGTAATTAATTAATTGTGCTGGGAATGGGGCCCAGAGCCTTACACATTCCAGGTCTTACACACACCAGGCCTTTCACACTCCAGGTCTTACACACACCAGGCCTTATACACAACAGGCCCTACACACACCAGGCCTTACACATGCCAGGCCTTACACACTCCAGGTCTTACACACACCAGGCCTTACACATGCCAGGCCCTACACACACCAGTCCCTACACATACAGGCCCCATTCATACCAGCTCTTACACACTCCAGGCCTTATACACACCAGGCCTTACACACTCCAGGCCCTATACACACCAGGCCTCACACACTCCAGGCCCTATACACACCAGGCCCTACACATGCCAGGCTCTACACACTCCAGGCCTTATACACACCAGGCCCTAAACACACCAGGCCTTACACACTCCAGGCCTTACACACACCAGGCCCTAAACACACCAGGTCTTACACACTCCAGATTCTACGCACACCAGGCCTTACACATTCCAGGTCTTACACACTTCAGATCCTACACACACCAGGCCTTACACACTCCAGATCCTGCACACATCAGGCACACTCTTTACCATTGAGCTCCACCCACAACCCTCCCTTTACTTTAGTTTGGGGCATGATCTCACTAAATTGCTTGGGTTGTCCTTGAACTCCCTTTGTCACCCAAGCAAGCAGGGAGCTTCCACTCCGTGGCCTTTGTGATGGGTCACAGGGACAGGCCAGCCTGGGGCCGGGAACTAGGAGAAAGGCCCACAGTAAAAAAGACAGCCACTGCCCAGGACCCTGGCCGGCTTCAGAGGACAAACCCAACATGCAGTCACGCTTCTATCCTGCCTTGAAGAAAGAACAGTGGTTTTTCCAGGAACACCTCCAAAGCTGTCCTCAGGGACTGTGAGGTTGTCAGGAAGTCCATCGTGGTGCTGGCTTCAATTCCACGTGCTGGAGCTTTGCTCAGTCTTGCTCTCGGAAGGAGCCCCCGGCATGGCCCTCACACACCTGAGAGCTGGACTGGATGGTACCTCAAATCAGGAGTCATAGCCTGGTTCTGTCATTTTCTTGCTCTCCGAGCTTCAGGCATACCAGGAAGCAAGCAGAGAGGGCTACATCTAAGTAAACAGCAGGTAAGCAGTAAAGAAGCAAAGCCGTGAACTCCAAGCCAGACTCACAGTAAACACCCCATTAGAGTAGCTGGAGTCGGCATGGTCACTGTTGCTTGTCCATCCAAGGGCCCCAGGCTCCCCAAGGAGCACACTGGTAATGGGATTTTCCCCGTGTGAACAAAGATGAACTCACCCTATATGTTAGCCATCCTGCCCAGAAATGGTGGAGCTCTGGGGACCAGGTGCCACCCGCCAACCAGATTTCTCCATTTTCCCCAAATATTTGTCTCTGCTTCTTCTGCTCACCCTGCTCCCTCTGGTGCCTTCCCTGCCCCAGCAGCCAACTGACCCTCTCTCCTCCTGCAGTGCATGCCAGGGCTGAGTCCTGTCACCTTGGACAAAGTTCCCAGCAACTTTTGAACCCCTTACCTGCCACCCACACGGAGCAGGCAGAGCTTGTGTCACCAACACCAGCAGGGCCAATCCCCAGTCCTCTCCCCCCACCTTATCTTGCCTCTGCTTTCTTCTATGAGGAGGGACATGGGGTCCCCCGTCCTATTTCTACCAGCCCCTCGAAGGAATACATGAAGGAGCAGAGAAGGTGTTAAAAGCTAAGAACCAGAAGTTGTGGGAGTCCTGGGTCACCCTCATGCTTGCTGTGTGACCTTAGGGACATGACTGGAACTCTCTGAGCCTGTTACACTAGCTGTGACCTGGGCATCAATAGGGTCTACCTCATCCAGCCACGAGGCAGAAAGTGCTTTCTTCCTTCTCTTTTCCCTCAAATCAATCTTTACATCGATTCCCACACCTACGCCTGCTGCAGCTCACAGGCCCAAAGAGAGCCTGAGTGTGTCAGCTTTGCCCGCAACCTCAAGTCCTTGTGTGATCAGCGTTGCCACCAGCTGCCCCTACTGGCTGCAGGGCCCAGGCCTCCTGGCATGGGCACCCCAGGGGCTCTGGAGACAAACAGACAAATCCTGCTCTCTTCCAGGAGCCATTTGGGAGAGCACCAGGTGAGTCATCCACACTTCAGCATTGTCTGAGCACCTACTGTGTACCAACCTCCTTCCTGACATGGAATCCAGGCTTGGGGAGATGTCTCAGTGTTAACGTTCTTTTCTGACAGGGTTTCCCTGTGTAACAGCCCTAGCTGTCCTAGAACTAGCTCTTGTAGACCAGGCTGGCCTCGGACTCACAGAGATCTGCCTACCTCTACCTCCCGAGTGCTGGCATTAAAGGCGTGCGCCACCACCACCCAGCACAGTGTTAAAGTTCTTACCACATAAATTGAGGACCCAAGTTCAAATCCCCAGAAGCCATATGAGTGTGGCAGCCCTCCTGAAATTCCATCCTGGGAAGGTGGAGACAGAGGCTCCCCAGAGCGAGCTGGCCAGCAAGACTAGCCATTTCTTCAAGCTCTGGGTTTGAGTGAGAGACCCTGACTACTCGGTGAATAAGGAGGAATAATGAGGGATGTATCCACACACACGTAAAAATAGAAAAGGAAATTAAGTCAAAGCATGGTGGTTCATCCAACTGCTACTGATGGAGCTTCTGGGTTGTGGTCAGCCCTTGGTAGCCTCAGGTTCGGTATCTTGGGGGTGCAGTGTGCCTTCCTGGCATGCCCTGGCAAAACAAACAAACAAATAATATTAATCACACCATCTTCAATCCAAATAATAGAGTGTAGCTGTCCCTCCGAAGACACACTGAGGGAAGTCACCTTGAGATGGTCAAACAAGAGAGTGTGCAAAGGTTTTCACATGGCACTATGCATTCTTATTTAAGATTTGACACCCCTGGACCTTGGCATCCATGGGGGGCCCTGGTCCCAGCCCCCTCTGTGTTAGATAGGGCTGTGATAGGGGTCAGTAATCTCCTCTTGTGGGCAAGAGATGGGGGGCAGCTGAGTAACCAATATAAAGAGTCACGTGAGACCTAAGGGGAAGCATAAGGCAGGCTAAGGGAGCTAGCGAGGGTTGTGGAGGGCGGGGCATATGTGACATGTATTGAGCAAGCAAGGGTATTGGAGCAGAGCCTCAGAGGAGGTGTTAGCCTGGAGGAAGACAGTCGGGTGGGAAATTGCGGACACAAATACTCAAAATCTGGAAACAGCAAGGGCTCCTGGAGTGGGTACAGTGGGGCTCAACCTGCAGCCCAAAGCCCCCTGAAAATAACCCCGAGGGAGCAGGAAATGCCAGGAAGGGAGGAGGCTTCTGGTTTGGCAGCCTCGCAGCCCCAAAGCCTGTATTATCTGGCTGTCTGACCTGCTGAGTCAGGAGAATTGTGAGTTCAAGGCCAGCCTAGGCTACGCGGCGAGACCCTGTCAGGAAGGAGGAAGAGGAAGGAAGAAGAAAAAGAAGAGGAAGAAGAAAGGAAGTAGACATTTGAACACTTCCTGGTGAAGATTTTTTTTTTAAAGAGCTGAGTCTGTGGTCAAAGCAGACAGATTAGTCAATGTACAGTTTTTTCTTTCATTCTTTTATATGATTGCATAGTATTCCATTGGGTGGAAAAAACGATATTTATTAGCCCGGATCCTATATGTATAGACACAGGGGACTTTCCCACGATGGTGAAACATTTTGGGTGTGCTATTGTTTTAAAGACCATGAGACAGAACCCTTCTGGATCGATGAGTGGAAGGGGAGGGGCTTCTCTCGTCATTCCCCACAAAGCATCATTAAGCCCCGTGCTTCCCTCTTCAGCTTTTATTAAATTATCCCAATTTGTCCTTTCAAATAGATGTCTTTTCTTAAGTAGTGATTTACCACAATTAAGCCCCCCAAAATTAAATTAAATGAATTACGCCTCTCAGGTTGGATGTCTGCAGGACCTGAGGTTGGATGCAGCAAGGGTCTAGATGCTATTAAAAGCGAAGGCAGGGGAACCGTGTGCTGGGTTAGAAGGGAAAATTCATGGCTCCACTGATACGCCATGATAAATAATTATGAGTTATTAATTTTAAATTACATCTTTAATGCGATGCATGATTTTAATTCCCCTTACAGTATTAATATCGGACTGGCTTTGATTAATTTAAGGCAGAACAGAAAGGTGCCAATTAAGGAAGCTGGTTGGGAGCTTGGAGGTGTTTGGAGCTGTCTCCTGGTACCCCTCGCTGGGGGCCCAAGGTCACCGCTCAAGGGAATCTGCAGATCGTCCCCAGGAACCCAGGCTGGGCCATGTCAAAAAGAATGGGAGATGGATGTTAACCCTTGGTGCGTCTTCGGTGGCACCAAGAGGGAAGAAGCCTGATCTGGTGACAGGTGACAGCCAGAGCAATGGTACACGGCGGCTGAGTGGTTCCTTCAGTGTGTGCTAAAGGGAAATCTGACTGCTGTTCCTAGTATACTATTCTGAATGCCTCTTTATCAGAAAAACTTGTTTTACAAACAGGAAAAAGCAGAAAGACAAAGCGGAGGGATGGGGGCTGAGACAGGGCCTCACTCTGTAGCCCAAGCCAGCCTCAAACTTGTCTCAATCCTCCTGCCTCTGCCTCCAAAACGGTGAGATTACAGGTGTGTGACATATATGTGGGGTCTGATGGCCCATACTTGGGAGGCTGAGGCAGAAAGATGAAAAAACCAAGGTCAACCTGGATTACAGAATGAGACTGGGGTTCATGGAAGGAGTGGGGAAGGAGGGAGGGGAGGAGGGAATGGGGAGAGGAGAACGGGAGACTGAAATCCATGACTTCAAAGCCAGGGTTTCTTAGATTGAAGGTAAATTTAAGTTGAAAGAAGAGACAAAGGGGCTGGAGAGATGGCTCAGTGGTTAAGAGCACTGGCTGCTCTTCCAAAGGGCCAGGGTTCAATTCCCAGCACCCACATGGCAGCTCACTGTAACTCCAGTCCCAGGGAATCCACTACCCTAACAGAGACATACCTGAAGGAAAAACACCAATGCACATAAAATAAATAAATCTGAGACAGAGAGACAGACAGAGACAGAAAGAGAGAGAGAGGGAGGGAGAGGGCAACATAAAGCCTCACCGTCTTGTATGTGAGAATCCTCAAGAGAAACCTTGATAGTGATTCCAGGCAATGGAAGCTGGAGACTCAAGTCAATGTCATTCCATCCCCAAGTGACAGAATAGCAAGCAATGAGTCCATGGTCTCCAGTGGAGGCAGGGGTAGCTTTCAGGCCAGCTCATGGTCACAGCAGGTACCCCTGGTCACCAGCCATCGAGGCCTCATTTTAGGTTAACGTTCAAACCAGTCAAGACCTGCTTTCATGGACAGTGTGGCTTGAGTTAAAGTTAATATTAATTTGAGTTTTAAGGGGTGATTTGGGAGCCTGTGAAAATGGTTCTGGGAGTTAGGTGCTTGCTGAGCAAGCTTGAGGACCTGAGTTCGAATCCTCAGTACCACGAAAAAGCCAGGTCTGAAGACAGTTTATAATGGCAGTGCCACAGAGGCCACAGCAGGAGGCTTCTCAGGCTTGCTGGCCAGCCAACTAGGTAGCATCAGTGAGCTCCAGATTCAGTGAGAGGTCCTGCCTCATTGACCTCCGACCTCCACACATTCACAAGCACACACAGGAACATGCACATAAGGATTCATTGCAAACGCAACAGAAACGCATGGTGGGAGGTAGCATGTGACTGGAACAGTGCGGCTGGCTGCGTCCACACCAGAACCGCAGTGGGAAAGATCCCATTGCTGTCTCTCCAACAGCACCAGACAGTTAGCCCAGCCAGAGCTCAGCATTAATGAAGCTCACTACGACCAAGGCATGATGGGAGAGCTGTGCCCTACCGTGAGAATCACCGCTGCTGAGTGACGGATGAGGCTTATGTCAGAAGCACAGCCCATCCAGGACTTGTGTTTCTTAAAATAAGTCCGCAGAGTCTAGAGAACTGCCAGAATTAGGACAGGAACCTGAGGGTGACCATGGTGTGAGGGGAGGGGTGAGGTGGAGAGGGGACAAAGTGAAGATAAAGAAGGGGAGGGGTCTGGAATCAAATAGGAGCATACGGGAGGCTGAGGCAGGAAGATCCTGAGGTCTGGACTGCAGAGTGAGACCCTATCTCCAAACGAAACAAAACGGAAGAAAAAGGAAACAACGGGGCCGAGTCAACACCAGCAGCATGTTCCATTTCGACCCCTCTCCAGCACAGATTTCTAATCCTTGAAACAGCACATTTAAGCTCGAGTTTTCTGGGTCCTGATGCCAGCTGAGGTCCAGAGAGAAACAGCAACTTGTTTGAGGTCCATCCGCAATGGGACCGTGGAACGGGTCTTTTGTAGTCTGAGATTCTGAGGTGCAGGGAGATTTAGCATCAGGCCCCAAACCACACAGCCATCAACCGGACTGGAGGTGAGATGGGCTGCCAGTCTGGGGGCCGTGGGTTGGTTCTCCAGCATTCTGGGTAGGACCCAGCTGCGTCACTGTCAACACTGGGTTGGGGTGGGGAGGCAAACAGAAAGGAAATGTGGGCGGTCCGTGGGGCGTGGCTTCCCTGGCCCTGGCTCGGCCCAGCCTCTGTGCTAGGACTTCTGGAAAGCCAGCCAGAAGAGAGACAATCAGGCAAGGCCCCTGGGGTGGATTAGAAAGGCGGGATCTGCCAGGTGGACTGCTGGTTCTTGGCCAAAGCCTGCTCCTCTAGAGGAATTAAAACTGGGTTCTAATTCCAAGTTAGAGAAGGGCCAGGGAGGCCAATTCCCCGAGATAAGCCAGCCCACAGGTGCAAGCTCCCTGTGTCCCTCAATGCCCAGGACGCTGAAACCACCTGCCCCCAGCTTCCTCCTGGCACTCACTGTCTTTATCCCAAATCTCATTGTAGCTGTGGAAGATGGACAAGGACCCCATGAGGAGACTTGTTCACCAACTGAGGGAAGCCAGTCAGAGACACGGCTAAACTCAGACTCTAGCTTGGCACAGCCGGCTCCCGGCCCTTCACCAGCCTGTCCGCAGTGAGTTTTTCCTATGTCAATAAACTGCCGGCTTCCCCCTTCTTTGCAAAATCAAGGGCCACGTCTATCTCACATCCATTACAGCTCCAGTCTCCAGAAGACAACTGGCAGTGCGGTACACAGTGTGTTTGTGTGGAAGTGGGAAGAAAGGATGAGGGAGGGATGGAGTGGCAGGAAAGGAGGGAAGATATATTGATAGATGAATGAATGCAAGGATAGATCAATAGATGGATGAGTGGAAGGAAAGAAAAGAAACAGTAGGTGAGTGGATGGATGGATGGATGGATGGCGAGTGGGTGGATGGATGGTGAGTGGGTGGATGGATGGTGAGTGGGTGGATGGATGGATATTGGATAAGTAGGTAAGTGATGAGTGGATGGGTTGATGTGATAATGGATGGATGTTGGATGGGTAAATTGTTGATGGGTGGATAAATGGATGGGTGAATGGATAGGTGGGTAGATGGATGGATGGTAGGTGGGATGGATGGATGGATGGATGATGGGTAGGTGGGATAGATGGACAGATGGATGGTTGGGTGAATGATAATTGGGTGAGAGGGAGGGTAGATGGATGGATAGAAGGGTAGATGAACCAGTGTATGTATGTATGTATGTATGTATGTATGTATGTATGTATATATGGATGGATGGATGGATGGGTGGATGAATGGATGGAAGACATATTAAACACGCCCCCACATACCCTTGCTTGGGCATTGCCCATGTGCTCAGAATAAATGGTGATGTGTACAGAGGGAAGATGCTGAGAAACGACTCAGAGGTACAGGTGTGGGCACATGCAATGACCTCCCATCGCTGTGGGGAATGGGAGACTGACGGTTCTTGGAAGAGAATGGGTAGACATTCCCAGCTTCTAGACCAACTCTTAGATGCAGTGTGCAGCAATAAACAGGTCAGTTCATTTCTTATTGATGTCCTCAGATGGTCCCACTTCCCTTGTGGGACTCATTATGCCTCTGCTCAAGCTGATCTGGTGACAGTGTCAGGCTCCCTGTCATCACAGCAGGTCGAGTAACAACACAGATGCCATCAGCCCCCACACTGTGTTTGGATCTTAGCTTTGGTATTTGCCTGCTGTGCGGCCTTGAATAACTGTCTCACTCTCTCTGATCTCAACCTCCAGCCTATCCCTTGGGGAAAACTACATAAGCATCACCTTTGTAAGAGATGGTACTGACTAATTAAACTGGGCTCATGGATACTTAGCACAGTGCCCAGTATATGGTTGGCACAAACTGGGCGGTAGTGACTTTTTGTGACCAGTAGCCCTTTGGCCATGTGTGGCAATGTGGAGGAAAAAGGAACAGATGGCTAGAAAAGGTGGAGTTGTAACTGACTAGATGGGAGCTGGGGAAGATGTCTCATGACATGAGGACCTGAGTTCAAATCCCAGAACCCACAGTATATAGTAGTATGTGCCTATAATCTCAGTGCTCATGGGCAAAATGGGAAGCGGAGGCAGGAGAATTCCCAGAAGCTCGCTGGCCAGCTGACCTGGCTAACACAGTGGTAAATAATAAGAAATTTTGTTTCAAATAAGGTGGAAAGGGGAGGCTGGCACCCGATACTATCATCTGCTCTCTCACAGGAATGTGTGTA
>PVIU01008368.1:11204-27898 GCA_004026605.1 Ondatra zibethicus
CAGCATACACACACACAGCATACACACACACAAAGCATACACACACAGCATACACACATACAAAGCATACACACACATACACACACAGCATACACACACACAAAGCATACACACATACCCAGTATACACACACACACACACAACTTAATGAAGAGGAGGAAGAGGAAATGGCCAAACATAGGCACCAAATTCTCTACTGGGAAAGGCACGTTTGCAGAGAGCTGAACTCAAACTGTTTCATAAGCCTCAACTGAGCCAGGCTTTGTTTCTCCGTGTTGGAAGAAATGTATCAGCTATCTATACTCACATATGCTTCCTAACAAGCATGTCCCCCTCACAGGACTCTTCTCCATTGGCACTGACTAATCTGGGATGGAGCAGGGAGGGATCAATACCATATGGTTCGGTTCAATCTTTGGGTCTACCCACAGACACCAAGGCTTCGGGCACAACGTTTCCCTCCACTAACCCTTTTTCCCTCTCTGTGAAATGGGAACAGTTGTGGGGCTTGGAGGGGGAACAGGAGGTTGGCAAACACTGCACGGGTGGAGTGCCTGGCTTGGGAAGCTGCTGAATGCATGCAAAGTCACACCACTTACTGTCCGTGTTGTGTCCTGGGACCCAATCCTCCTGAGCTCCAGGCTCCGGGTTGGAATTCCCTGCAGGAAAGGGCTTTGTGTCCAGGTTGGGCCCTGGGCGCCTGCTGACCATCTGCTGGGGAAGATTTCTGCTTAACAAGCCTTGTAATCTTCGCTGTGATCACGGCTCCCAGCCCCTCTCCCTGGGCTCTCCCAGGGGCCCCAGCCTCTCTTGCTAAGCCCCTGCCGCCGCTATGAATAGCTGAACACCTGACCCGCATTTTAATATGCTCAGAGCAGCCCAGGAGCTGGAGCAGGCTCCCGAGACACTCGAGCAGCTCCGGCAACGTTTGCTGATTCAAACCTTTCATGCAACAAACATGTAAGAGGCATACCACTCCATAGAATCTCTGAACCCCACATAGAAGGGGAAGGAGAGAACAGATTTCTGTATGTTGCCTTCATATGAGACCCTGTAATCATACAGCTTCCAAGACTCTATCAGAAACTCAGAGGACATTGGATAAGTTCACTAGTGACAAGCAGGGGGATGGGCATCTGAGAAAGGTAAGTTCCTGGAGGAGGCCATGGCAGACGCCTGAGGGACAGGACAGGGATGTGGGAAGGTTTAGTCCCAGGCCGACCCCACTTAAATTGCAATACTGAGTCTGTGACATTTTGAAGCAAGGGAACAGGTTACTGTCCCCAGTGGGAACCAGACATTGTCTGTAGGCCATCTCTGGTGTCTGGGGGTGGCAGACTAAAGCCTCACTGTCCAAGGACACATGGGGCAGCTGGGCACAGATGCACAGTACCATAAGAGACCCCTCCCCCATCACCATCCTCAGTTCTTCCCCACCCCTGGCATTGCCCCAACCCAGTCCTGGGTGACAGTGATTGCGTCACAGAGCTGCAGGGAGGTGACTGTGAGCACAGACTCAGCATCGAATCCAGTTTCTATTGCTGCCTCAAAAGGTCTTGGAGAAACATCCCAAATATCTCCAGGCCTCAGATTTTCATTGTGGTTTTGGTTTTTCAAAACAGGGTCTCTCTGTGTAGCTCTGGCTGACCTGGAACTCAGTCTATAGACCAGGCTGGCCTCAAACTCACAGAGATCCACTTGCCTCTGACTCCCGAGTGCTGGGATTAAGGCTGTGTGCCACCACCACCCGGCTAAGCCTCAGTTTTCTCATCCACGAAATGATCTGCTCACTGTCCTGCATGGTTTCCTAGGATGTTGAAGCCCAAAACCCAGATTCTCAAGGCCCACAGCACATGCCAGCACATAGGCAGGAGTCCCAGTTTCCTCTCCTAACGTGAGGTGACTCCTCCTTCCTTTCCTGGGAAACACTGAACAGACCATGGACTCCTGTGGTTGCCTCTAGCTCTGAACATTTCTGAAAAGCAGCCCACTGCTTGGCATTGCTCCGGTCACCCCAACCTTCTTCTTCCAGGGCAGCCCACAGCAGGCTGTGTGACAGGTGAGTGCCACCCCCATCTTACCAGTGAACACTGCGAAGGCTTGCCTTTAGCAGGAAGGGCGTTGTCTCCCACCCCACCCTGCATGATTACACTGGCTTGAGTCCCCTCAACTCAAAGCTAGGACAGGAAGTGGCTTGCTGGTGCTCCCTGGCTGATGGTCAGATAAAGGCTTGGAGGAGGTAGAGATCCACTCCAGGGTGGCTTTGTCCAACTTCTCCTTGTAGACAGGCCAGTTGACACAGTGCTGGGACAGCTCTGGGGTTCGAGCAGAGCTCTGGAACCCCATGGGACCAACCATGGCTATAAATTTTTTCACTGTCCTGGTCTTGCTGTGTCACCCTTGCTCTGAGGTTCCCCTTGTGCTCCCCTGGCAGCCCCGTCCCAGGTTTTGAGGCCCAGGACAACCTTCAGAATAATCCTATATGCTTTTACAGATGACAAAGCGTCCTCTTACTAGGTCTATGCAAGGCACAGGCGGGTGGAGAGAGGGCAACACCTGCCTGGTTGATAGTGCCACAGCTGCTGTCCCCTGTTAGAACTCCTGCCCAGGCAAAGGTGGGAGACAGTGGAAGGTTGGAGCCAGATTGAGCCTGGGTCACAAAACCGGTCACCAGCAAGGACACACGACCTGCCCTTTGGGTGAGTCCATGGGACACACAGGAAAAAGAGAGGGTGGGAAGGTAAGCAGGAAACCAGAGGAGGCAGCCATGACATTGGAAAGGGGAGGACTTAGAGCCACCCACACACATCCTGCACACTGGGTCTCAGGTGGCTGTCTGCTGGGGCCAGCCGCACCCTCCACTTCAGAGGCTCTCCAGTCATAATAGGGACATTGAGACCTGTGTTCCTGCAGCTGGGACCCCCCAGCCACCAAGACAGCTGGGCTGAGCCAAGGACTTCTACAAAGGTTGGAAGACAGAATAGGTCCTAACGGTTGCATCCCAGAGGCCAGAGCAGTCTGCTAGGAACAGCCACCTCCCACAGAGCTCTGGGCCAGAAGCAGAAATGCAGAAGGCCGAATTCTGTGCCCCCCCCCCTTCTTGGTGCTGGGTCTGTGTCCTTGAACCCTGAAGGTGGCCCAGCTGGGCCTTCTCAGCAGCCCTGTGCTCCGTTTTTCTTTGTCAATGTCTCCTACCACGTCCCCTGCCCACTGCATAGCTGTATGGTAAGGGAGGGTGCCAAGCTACCTGCTGGACACTGGTAACTGAGCATCTACTATGTATAGGTGCTGTGCAACCCAGCAAGTGTAGAGACTGACAGGTCCCGAGGGTCACTGTGTGTAGAGACCACAGACCATAACAGACAAGCACACAGCTGGTGTGTGTGGGCCACTGATAAGGGATTAACCCTGAAGTAGCCATATCAGCATGAACTTCTGAGACCCAGGCAAGGGAGAGAGGCCAGTGAGGTCACTCAGAGCATCAAGGTGCTTGCCACCCAGCCCTTGATCCCACATGGGGGAAAGAGAGAACCGACTCCTGCAAGTTGTCCTCTGACCTCCATGTGTGCACCACGGCATGCAAGTGTGTGAGCGCACATGTGGGCATGCGCACAATAAATATTTAAAAAATAAATATGTAAGTAAAAAACAGGAAAGAGAAGCTTATAGTGCTGAAAAGGTAAAAAGTGAACACTGGGGCTCAGTCACCTCCTGGCTCTGAGTCCCTGTTGGCTGGAAACTGCAAAAACATAGCACCGATTCTCTTCTGTAATAAAATTGGGGCAGTGTTTTAGGGACTGGACAGCTGCGAGAGTCAAGTAAAGTCTGAGCTGTGAGCCTGAACCTCTCCACCCCAGCTCCCTTCTCTCCAGGAAGGGCCTTCTCATTCCACTGCAGGGGTAGGCGGGTCTCTGTGAGTTCAAGGCTAGCTTGGTCTACGGAGCAAGTTCCAGGACAGTCAGGGATACAGAGAAACCCTGTCTTGGAGTTGGAGGGAGGAAACCTCTTAGAGAAATGATGGCCAAGATTTACCTGATCTACACACACACAAGTGCACACACCTGCACCTGCACATACAGGAGCCCCCCATGTGCGTGCGTACATGCGCACGCGCACACACACACACACGCACATGTGCACAAACCTCCTAGCAAAGCTCAAAGCTCAAGGACTACTTCTCATTGCCTGGTGTAGGTCATATTGGTTGCCCACAAAGCAGTAAAAGATCCCGGCTGGAGTGGATTTCTTCTCTGGTTGGTGAGAAGTGTGACCAGGAAACAGAGGAGGAAGGGACACAGAGAGGGCAGAAGAGACAACCCACCAAAGATGGGGAAGACTGTGAACCTGAAAGTGGCTCATAAATAGGACCTGGATCGGAGCTGCCTTGGGGTACACATGAGTCACAGATAACATTTGAGAATTTCTATTGTCCATATTAAACAGCAAAGAGAAATGGGGGGAACATAGTGTTTAAAATACATCTCCTAACCTGGCAGTGGAGGCTCGTGCCTTTAATCCCAGCACTCAGGAGGCAGAGGCAGAGGCAGGAGGATCTCTGTGAGTTTGAGGCCAGCCTGGTCTACAGAGCTAGTTCCAAGACAGCCAGAGATACACAGAGGAACACTATCTCGAAAAACCAAAACAAACAAAACAAAAACAAAAACCGTCTCCGAGCCAGCAACCCTGTCTCAGTAAGCACTAACGGAGGTTGGAGATTTGGCTCCACAGAAGAGCCCTTGACTGGCCTACATGAAACGCTGGGCATTACAGAAACTAGACTTGGAGGATCACACCCGGAATCTCAACACTTGGGAAGCAGAAGCAGGAGGATCAGAAGTTGAAGTTCATCCTCAGCTACATAGTGAGTTTGGGTCCAGCCTGAGCCTAAGAGGCAAGAAAGAAAGAAAGAAAGAAAGAAAGAAAGAAAGAAAGAAAGAAAGAAAGAAAGAAAGAAAGAAAGAAAGAAAGAAAGAAAGAAAGAAAGAAAGAGAGAGAAAGAGAGAGAGAGGAAAGAGAAAGAAAGAGAGAAAGAGAGAGATAGAGAGAGAAAGAAAGAAAGAAAGAAAGAAAGAAAGAAAGAAAGAAAGAGAGGTGATAAGTAGGTAGGTAAGTAGATAGATAGATGATAGGTAGGTAGGTAGATAGATGATAGGTAGGTAGGTAGGTAGGTAGATAGATAGATAGATAGATAGATAGATAGATAGATAGATAGATATAAGAAAATCAGGATTGATAACTTAACAAAAAGACAGCTGCTCCCGAACATGATGACCTGAGTTCTAAACCCAGGATTTCCACAAATGTCCTCTGACTTCCACAAGTGCACTGTAGGCACACACATAAATAAATGTCATTATTATTAATTAATTAATTTTTATTTTTTTAAGTTTTTTGGTTTTTTGAGACAAGGTTTCTCTGTGTAACCTTGGCTGTCCTAGAACTAGCTCTTGTAGACCAGGCTGGCCTCAAATTCACAGAGATCCTCCTGCCTCTGCCTCCCGAGTGCTGGGATTAAAGGCGTGCGCCACCACACCTGACGGCTATGATTTTTTGGATTTTGTCTAAGGAAGGGGAGGGAATCAAATGCAAATACCTTTAGCAACTTGGACAAACCGTTTCTGCTTTACTTTTAAATAGTCTTGTTGTTGTTTTTGGGGTGCAGGCATGTTGTGGTGTTCATGTGGAGGATGGAGAGCAACTGGGATTGCTCCTCCCCCTCTATGTGGGTTCCGGTGACAGAGCCCAGACTCCAGGCTTGTGTGGCAAGTGCCATTATATCTTGCTTGCTTCTTTCTTCCTTCCTTCCTTCCTTTCTTTTTTAAACATGTTTGTGTGTGCCTGTATTCTTATGTATATGGCTGTCTTAGTGAGGGTCGTTATTGCTGTGATGAAGCACCGTGACCAAAAGCAACTTGGAAAGGAAAGGTTAATTTGGCTTTTACTTCCATGGCCTTGTCCATCATGGAAAGAACTGCAAGCATGGACCTGGAGGCAGGAACTGAAGCAGAGGTCACAGGGAGCAAGCCAGTAAGCAGCTCTCCTCCATGGCTTCTGCCTCAGTTCCCGCCTTGAGTTCCTGCCTTGACTTCCCTGGATGGATGGACTGGGATGTGGGAGCTGGAAGCTGAAATAAACCCTTTCCCTAAGTTGCTTTAGGTCATGAGGTTTTATTACAGCAGTAGAAACCATAAGACAATGGGCGCACGTGTGTTGGGTGCC
Organism: Ondatra zibethicus; assembly: GCA_004026605.1. Taxonomy (NCBI): domain Eukaryota; kingdom Metazoa; phylum Chordata; class Mammalia; order Rodentia; family Cricetidae; genus Ondatra; species Ondatra zibethicus. The sequence continues at coordinate 17,424 of PVIU01008368.1, forward strand.
CCCGATTGGTAACGGGCCAGAGGACAACCTCGGGTGCCAACCTCCAGGTGCGATCACCTTCTTTGAGACGCGGTTTCTCGTTAGCCTCGAGCTCACCAGTTAGACCAGACTGACAGTTCCGTCCCCGCCCCCATCACCACCCCACCACTGCAGCTACATTGCAGGGCATCACACCTGCTGGATCCAACTCACCTCATGCTTGAGACACAAGCTCTTTTGGCTGAGCCATCTCCCCAGACACCACTTCTTTTTATCAACCTTTACGGAAGGAGGTGCTATGGCCATTTGGCCAGGTTTGGAAAGTGAATTTTGAGTCCTGTAAGCAAGACAGACTAGTTAAAAATAACGAAGGTTCCCACGCTATCGGTGAGGTCTGCTTGTGAGCCTGGGCTTTTACCAGTCTTGACCCTGTAATGTCCCAATGAGGAGATACTGTAACCTGCTTTTCATAAAGGGAAGATGGAAGAGGCTCAGAGAAGTGTGGACACTTGTCCAGGGTCATACACGCCACAGACACATAGTGTTCATACATGGCACTGTCTCCCAAGGCTAGGCAGTGATGGATGTGGTGTAATAGTAGAGGCTTATCAGGACCCGGATGAGGGGCGTGTTCGAAGGAGGTGAAAGACGCTACCGTGCCTGGAGATGACTCCTTAGAAAACAGGGACCACCAAGATTCCTTTGGGGGCCCTATCTGTCCTCCAATGGGCAGTGGCAGATGCCAGGCACACACCAAAGCCCCAGAAGCCTTATAGTTACTTCTGCCGCGCAGCTGGATTGACTGCAGCTGCAGGCACTAGGGGACGTGAGTGGCCTCTTGAACAGTGTTGTGTGTGACCAGCTCGAGCCAAGGAAGCCTGAGGAAGTGCCCTTCCTTGTGCCTCAGCCTCAGGACTCCACTGTGCGCTTGTATTTAATGCCTCGCTCCATTTCCGAGCGAGCCTGGGTGCTGTGTGTTTGTTTGTCTAGCGACAGAAGGCGGCCTCCCAGGGAAGGGCCCTCCCTCAGCCTGCTCCACGCTCACACAGCCGGCCTAATGCTGCGTGGCATGGCAGGCTGATTAGGAAGCAAGCTGAGGGACTCCTGACACCACCCACCGGATCAGGCTCTCCCCTGCCACATGAGCCAGGCTGAATCCCAAAATGGCAAAGACTCGGGTACTTCACCCCACAGTGAAGAGTGCCTGAGCTGAGGCTTGGGGGCTCTAGCTCCAACCTCACAGAAAAGGAATAGCCGGTGAAGCAATTTCCTATTTACCAAACACCGCAGGGCTGGCTCAGTCCCTGCGGCAGCCTGAGACACACAGGACTGGGGAGATGTCTCCTCAGTAATGCGCTGGCATTAAAAGCACAAGAACCCGCCATGTGGTGCTGGTGCACGCCTTTAATCCCAGCTTGGGAGGCAGAGGCAGGCGGATCTCTGTGAGTTCAAGGCCAGCCTGGTCTACAGAGTGAGTTCCAGGACAGGCTCCAAAGCTACAGAGAAACCTTGTTTCAAAAACCAAAAAAAAAAAAAAAAAAAAAAAGCACAAGAACCCGAGTTCAATCTCCAGGACCCACACAAAGAACTGTGTACTGGGGAGGCAGAGACAGGAGGATATCTAGGGCTTGCTAGCCAGCCAGAGTAGTCTATTTGGTGAGCTCTAAGCCAGTGAGAGACCCATTCTCATAGGACATGAGCAGGTCCCTGTTGGGGTGTCCTCTCTGCACCACAGGCATGTGCACACACATGTACCTGCACACACATGTTAAAATAATAATCAAGATAAAAACAGAAAAATCAAAGCAGGCTCCAACTACATTCCAAGCTACACAAAAGCAACTGAGTTTCCAGGGGCATCTTTTGTTTTGTTTTTGATTTTTAAGGCAGGGTTTCTCTGTAGCTTTGGAGCCTGTTCTGGAACTCGCTCTGTAGACCAGGTTGACTTTGAACTCACAGAGATCCGCCTGCCTCTGCCTCCCGAGTGCTGGGATTAAAGGCATGCGCCACCACCACCCAGCTTCCAAGGACATCTTTAACCCAAGATCTGCACATTACAAGGGCCTAGGAGAGCCAGGGCTTGAATACAGGACTGCCTAGGAAACCCAAAATAATTTAAAATCCTGCTGTTGAGAGACAAAGGGACTCAGCAGTGTGAGCTTCATGTCTACAATGCCTTTGTTGTGTGACTTTGGGGACCTCTTGGCCTCAGTTTCCTAATCTGTAGAGTGGGGATGATAAGGCCAAGTTCATATGAATAGTGTATAATTGATATGGGACAGAATGGACAGGAGGGGTGTCACAAAGGGCAGGCCCTTGATATGCGTCCACACTACGGAACTATAGAAATCTCTCCCTTGTTAAATCTCTAGGACTTGGTGCCCAAAAGCCACAGGTCTCTGTTCTCAAAGGGAACTTGGTGTGACCATGACCACATGCCCCTCTAGGTGTAACTAGTCCATCTTAGAGACATGGAAACTGAGGCTCTGACTAGTTTGTTGTTCCGTGAGCATCTGCATGTGAGGTGGGTCAGGTGCTGGCTAAGGAGATCTCTCTCTCTCTCTCTCTCTCTCTCTCTCTCTCTCTCTCACACACACACACACACACACACACACAACTGCTTCTGTTGCTGATGCTGTTGTCACAACGTCCTTGCCCAGCTGCTGGGGCCAACCATCACCATGGCAACTGCCAAAGGCCAGCTGGCCTCAGGTGCAAGGAGGGGCTGTGGCCACCTTGAGCCCTGGCCCTGACGCCATCCTATGACCATGCGTGATGATGTATCCAACCTGGTGGCCTTCAGAGGTCCCTGACTCTGGCAGCTGGGTGGAAGCAGAGCCCTTCCCTGAAGACAGACCCCAGGGTCCCCTCTGCATCTTCTGCATCTCCGCTCTTCCTCCTGCCCTGAAGGTGTGAGGCCCTCAGGGTCCGAGGTCTCCCGGTGAAGCAAGGCTGCAGACCTCACTCCTCGTGAGCCGGCCAGCCAGCAAGCGCTCGCTGGAACAGCTTAGCAGCCGGCTCTGTGCTACAAATATTAATTATCTGCTAACGACTCTCCAGGCAGTCATTAGACTCGGCTGCTGGCAGCTGTTCCCCAAACCTACCAGAGGCAGCATGGGTGGAAGGAGCTGCCCGTGTCCGAAGGGGCGGAACGGATCCTGTGAGCGGGCGTGAGGCTGCTGGGCTCTGGGATGGAGGAGTGGGGTGGGGGTTGCCCTCTTCAGGAGCTAGGGTTAAGAAACAGGGTAAGGTAGGCTGAGCATCGGGGTCGGGGGTGGTGCAGAGGAGGATTCAGAAAGACAGGAGTGCCCATGCAGATGCCAAGTCTTTGAGACTTGCATCACATGTCACGCACATTTATTGAGTGCCTATGGTGTACCTCAATGCCAGGGAATGCCAGTGAAGGCCTCTGCCTGCAGATCTATTGCCCCCCTCACCATGAAGGCAGAGCTGCTTCTGACCAGTGGCCCTGACTCCTGTCCTTCTTTAGAAAATGCTCTCTGGTCCCCCTGGTCGCTGGTCACAGCTCCACACAGATGGCTAGAGATGGAGTCAGGGCTTCACGGGCAAGATCTCAGGGTCTCCTGTGTCACCTGCTTCTGCTATGACAGTGTCATGTTCTGTGGCTAGGGCCCCACAGTCGACCTTTTGGTCTGTCACTGAGTGAACCGGCCAGCTTCCTCCTCAAGGTCCCTGTGATGGCAGAGAAGCCTCGCGGGGGGGGGGGGGGCATCTCCAAGTGTCGAAGGTTAAAGTGTGGTGGGCAAAGCTCTGCTGAGATATGTCTCCTCACGCTGTCCCTGGAAAAAAGTCTAGAGGGCCATAGGGACAGCTTGCTCCAGCAAAGGGCCTAGGAGGTCAAGGCAGAGGCATTGGTAGGGTAGAGTTGGTGACCACAGAGACTAGGATAGGGGCATCTCACGTGACCATCAGTGCCAGGTCTAGTGGCCCACATTTGTTAGGAGGCTGAGGCTAGAGGGTTGTGAGTTCAAGGCCAGCCTGGGCTACATAGCGAGAACTTATCCTAAGTTAAAATAAACAAGAGGAGTCCCAGAAGTTATCAGGCCAAGTCTCATGGTGGCTAAGGGAACACTCATTGCCCAACAAGGGGACCAATCATCTGCAGTAGTAATGAGCTTCATTCACCAAGGGAAATTCAGAGACCCTGGTACCAGGGGCCCTTGGAGGGGTGACAGAAGCCTCCAGGAGTCCAGGCTGCTCAGATCCAGCTCTGAAAAGTCAGGAGAGCCAGTGGGTACCTAACTTCCCAACTTTCCATAGCCTCAGAAAAATGCGATTACAGCCCTAGCCCAGAAGACTTGTGAACAAGTAAGAAGTGTTGGACCCAGGCCCAGTCCTCCCTCCTCCTTTTGTCTCCCCTTCCTTCCTCTCCTCCTCTTCCTTCTCCTCTCCCTTTGCCATGTCCTCCTCCCCTTCCACCTCTCCTTCTTCTTCCTTCTCTTTACACAGAAGTGTAACACACACACACACTAAGGCACATCAGTCTTTACACACACAGCTCAGGTACTTTCAAACACTCCCCACCCAGGGTGAAACACAGTCGGTTTCCGGTCCCTGCCTTCCTTGCCTTTCCCCCAGAGTGTCCACGCTCTGACCCCTGTGCCCCTGAGGGTGGTTCTTCAAATCATGAACTTCAGCCTGCCTTTAATGCAGTCACAATGCTATGAAGCCACCGCCCCAAGAAGTTGTACTATATCTCACCACCTTAAAGGATGCTTGTTCCTCTGCCATCACCCCCAATACCTGACACCCATGCCCCAAGTCATTGGCTACCCAAGGTCGGCTTTACGGGTTTGCCTCATCTGGACGTTTCATGTCAGGGGAGCCACAAAATTCATCTTTTATGTCTGGGTCTTTCAGTTATCATGTTCTTACATGGCTTGTTGTGTAGCAGGGACTAGCAATCCTTTATTTCTTTTTGGCTGTATAATTTCCCACTGAATGGACATACCACATTTTTATGTACCCATTCCTCAATGGATAGAGAAATATTTAACTTTTTATTTGCTTTTATTTGCTATTAGGCCACTGGAACTCGTCCATACTGTATTATTGTGTTCACGAATCCCTACTCCAGCATATTCTTTATTACCCATTACCCTTGTTGCCATTTCGGATGGTTTTCTTCTAGGAATAAAGAATCCAGGAATGCTCTTGTGAAGATCATCTGGCAACTGTTTCCACTGAGTGAGTCCTTGTGTGGAGCTACTAAGGTGTGGCTCTCTGTGTTTGTTTGGATTTTTAAATAGAGAGCTGGCAAGGGCTTCATAGAGACCGTTGTCAATTGCATCTTCTGTAAATGTAACATCATCACTTTCTCTCACTGTTTGGTTGCTCTGTTACTTTCCATGTATGGAAAAAGGATGTTTTGTGTATAGTGTTGGTCCCAAGAGTCTTTAGAAATGGTGAGTTTAGTCAATCTCTTTCTCTCTGTCTCTCTCCTCTCTCTCCTCTTGCATGTTGGACAAGCTTTCTACCATCAGCTACAGTTCAGTCTTCAAAATAGTGCTTTTGGGTGGGAAATAAAAAGAGATTAATTAAAAAACTATTCTCAGCCAATACTAAATAATGATGAAGTCCAAGCTCAAGCCTCAAGCTCTACGCTTTTTGCACTCTGATTCTCTCTCTCTCTCTCTCTCTCTCTCTCTCTCTCTCTCTCTCTCTCTCTCCAAGGCAGGGTTTCAAAAGTGCTGGGATTAAAGGTGTGCGCCACCACTGCCCAGGACCCTCTAGTCCTCTTGGCTCATTGAGTCTGGCCAGGTTGAAGTCTGGATGAGGTGGTGGGTCTGTGCACAGGACTCCAGATAAATTCTAAGGGTTCATGACTCTTGGTGGGAGTTGGGGGTGAATGAGAAACTACCAAAGGGGCTAACACTGGGCTGCAGTGGTAGAGTTGCCAGCCTAACACATGTGTGGTGATGGCTGCAGTGCCAGGACTTGGGGGGAAAGGCAGGAGGATCAGGAGTTCAAGATCGCCCTCAGCCAATAGCAAGTTCACGCCCAACCTGGGAGATATAAGACCCTGTCTCAGAAAGGAAGGGAACGAAGGAAGAATGGAGGAAGGGAGGGAGGGAGAGAAAGAGGGAGGGAGGGAAAGAGGGGGGAGGGAGGAGGGAGGGAGAGACGAGAGAAGGAGTTACATTAACAAACTCTCAAGTCATCAGCAAGTCCTGGCTTCACAAGTCCTACCACAGGGATCCCCAAGCCTGGTGATCTTGAACATGCTCTTCTCTTCTCCGTGCCTCAGTTTCCACATATGCACCAGGAGGGTCCTCATATGGACCCATGCAAGCATTGATTTTTAATTTTTATTATTTTATTTAAAATTATAAGAACATTTTTGTCAGAAAATAGTGTTCTTACCCAATGACATGTGTTCCTTGTCATGGTGCTGGGCTTCCTAAGAGAATTCTCAAACAGACACACACTGTTATGTTGGGCACATCCCCTGCCACATCCCCCCTGCCCCCCGCCGTGAGTCTCCTGCCTTCCCCTGGATGGTTTTGCTTGTAATTTCTTGTCATCTACGAGTTAATTTTCTTAGTACCGTTATCTCCAGTTGCATCTATCTTTCTGCAGATAACCCTGCTTTGTCTTTCACGACAGCAGAAGTCTTTTATGCTTGTAAACCACATTTTCTCACCCACTTCTCTGCTGGCAGGCAGCTGGGTTGGCTCTGTAACATCGCTCTGCTCTTGTGCATAGTGTTTCAGGGACCGTTGCCGAGTGAGAATGCCTGTGATTGGTCTAGGCAGTTTGGAGGCCTTTGTGCCGATGCTCAGTTGAGTCACATGGTTGGTCAATTTTTCATTTTTAGAGGAGCTTCCATATTGACTTCAGGGGCCGTCCACCAGTGTTGTTTAAGAGTTCTCCTTTCACTGGGTGGTGGTGGCGCACGCCTTTAATCCCAGCACTCGGGAAGCAGAGGCAGGCAGATCCTATGAGTTCTAAAGCCAGCCTGGTCTACAGAGTGAGTTCCAGGACGGACAGACTCCAAAGCTACGCATAGAAACTGTCTCAAATCCCCTCACACACACAGAGCTCTCCTTTCTGCACACCCTCACCAGCAATTCTTGACTGTTTTCTTTTAACACATTTTTCACTGATTTCTTTTATTTTATGTGTATTATATGTGTTTTGCCTGCATGTATGTTTTTGTACCTTGAATTGCAGCACCTGTGAAGGCCAGAAGAGGGCGTCGGATTCCCTGGAACTGGAGTTATAGATGGTTGCGAGCCATCATGATGTAGGTGTCAGGAATGGAACCCAGGTCCTCTGCAAGAGCAGCCCATGCTTTTAACTGCTGAGCCATCTCTCCAGCCCCTGTAGTTCATCTTTTTGTTCATTCCTTGTAATTTTGTTGTGTAAGTCAGGATCTCACTATGCAGACCAGCCTCACCTTAAATGCTCAGTCAGGGCTCTTGCCTGGCCTTCCTGATGTTGGGCTGCTGGATAGGCACCACACTCAGCCATATGCGCTGCCATTCACATTCCCAAAAATAGTTACCTGGGATGCGAGGTGCACAGTAGGCCTCCAGCACAGCCCAGGAACAAAAGACTGAGGTCACAAATCCTCTCTGCTCAGCGCTCCTCAGAGATGTCCCCAGCAGCCAGCAGAGTCCCCCATCTCCTCTAGCAGAGAGCGGCTGGGAGGTGGGGCCAATGAGTAGCTGCGTAACTGGAGAAATGAACAAGGCAGGTCTATGCGGACATAAATCTCAGGAAGAGAACATTTAGACGCTCCATACTCGGGCTGGCTATCATTTAAATTGCCAGGCTGCTGCCACGGCCCACATTCTCTTATTAGTGTGTTTCTGAAGCCTGGGCCTTAATTGCACATCACCGCAGACTTCACCCACTGTTCCTGCCCACCCGTTTTCAGAACCTCCATCCCTGGCTTGGCAGCACCCGGCCTGGGAACTGGGCACCAGAGTAATGCACAGACAGGTGCAGCCCTGTGGCCGCAGAGTGCGGAGGGCACCTGTACATCATGCCTTCCTTCCTCTTTGCCCTCTGCAGGGCCCTCTTCCAAACAGAGCCCAGAATGACCCCAGAGCTATGAATCATGCCAACTTTGATCTCTCCTCTGAGCCCTGGTTAATGCTGGTTAAAAGCTTAACTCAGAGCTGTGGAGATGTCTCCGTCAGTAACATAATCGCCACAGAAGCAGAGGAGTTCATTTCGATCCCCACCATCCCACTCTACTTGCCAGCTGTGGCCCAGCCTCCTCCGCCCTCCTGGATCTAGCTCAGGAAGTCCCCTGTGTCTCAGGACCTTGGCACCTGCTGCTGCCTCTTTTTGTCCTGCTCGTCCCCAGGTGTTTTCCTGGTGGACTCATCCACCTGCCTCAAAACTCTGTTTTTGTTTTTTGTTTAAATCTTACCTAAAATTTGTCCCTAACCCCCATTGTCACTTTTTTTCAAAAAATAGATTTAAAAAAAAAACATTATGTATGCAATGTTCTGCCTGTATGTCTGCCTGCAGACCAGAGGAGGGCACCAGATCTCATTACAGATGGTTGTGAGCCACCATGTGGTTGCTGTGAATCGAACTCAGGACCTTTGGAAGAGCAAGCAGTGCTCTTAACTGCTGAGCCATCTCTCCAGCCCCCCACTGTCACCTTTTGAGCCTCTGTTCCTGGATCCTGTTCTTCAGTGTTGACAGGAGGAGGGCACATGTCACTTTGGACCCTTTGACAAATAGAGAAGTTGAGCCTCAGGGATGAGATGTGACTTCCTGACTCACACACTCCTGCCTGGCCATTCCCTGCCTGGCATGCCCCTTGCCCTACTTATTTAAAAACTGTTTGCTGGATCTCCAATCTTGACTGCCCTCCCAGGCCCCATGTGTAGAGGCTTGGTACCTTACTGGAAGAGGTTACATCATGGTGGCATGCCCTGGAAGGGGTTATTAAGACCCTGACCATGCTTTCCTCTGTTTGTTTCTCTGACTGTTCCACCGTGTGTTCCTGATACTCTCTGCTGTCACAGTCCCGAAGTATCAGGACCATCAGAGGCTGAAATCACAAACCAAAATAACCTTCCTTCTCTTTAAGTTGAAAGGCTCGGGTGTCTTGTTTCAGCAGCAGAAAGCAGCTTGGCACAACTTTACCCGCCATTCACATCTCTTCTCAACATCCCCTCCTCCTGAGAATCCCCATCTCAGGTGGACATACCTTACGGTCTCATGTGGCCCAGGCTGGTCTCAGACTTGGTATGTAGCCAAGGATGTCCTTAAACACCTGACCCTTCTGCCTGTGTCTGTAAAGTGCTGGGGTTACTGGTGTGCTCTTGGTGTTATGAGGTACTGGGGCCAAAACTCAGGGATCCCTGAACGCTAGGCAATCTAACCCCAAGCCATACCCCAGGCCTCTATCCTCTGAAGCTTCTCCTTTTCAACATAAAATGGTAGAAAGTGAGCTTGCTAAAGAATGGGTTTGCCAGAGTGAGGCACAGAAGAAACCACTGCAGGGTGTTTGGGGAGCAGATATCTGTGGACCCCTCCGTGTCAGTGTCACTGGTACACAATTGTGGAAACAGCCAGGGGACAGGGGACAGCCTGGGGACAGGGAACATTTGGGTCTTTGTCTACAGACCCCTCTTCCCAGCCATTGGTTACAAGTTGCTCCTGGGGCACAAACTCAGGGACGCTTGACTGGGGTAAGCTCACACCTGTGACTGTTAGCAGCCCTCGGCTGAGGTAGGATGATCTCAGCGTGTCTGAGAACCGTCACCCTCAGGCCACCTTGCGAGGACAAAGTGCTGTATGGTCGCTACCAGTGTCTCAGTTGCAGCTTCTTGAGCTCACGGCTATTTGCATGGCTGTAAAACAGTCGGTCAACAACACCGTTTAGTAACTTGGCTCATGTGTCCAGCCCTCACCTCTGAAGGAGACAGAGAAGCAAGCCCACGACTTGGTCTCTGCCTATCTGTCCCTTGATCAGCAACTGTAGCTGAGGAAGCCCAGCCTGGAAGCCCAGAGAGGCAGATACACCCCATAGGTAAGATGCGAAAGTAAATTTCCTGATGCCCGGTGCTGAGGTCTGAAGCCAGGGCCGGTGCCATCCCTCCCCACATTAGCACTCCCGCCCCAGAACTGTAACCACTGTCCCTTCCTGTACGTGTCCCTCTGCCCTAATCAAATGTGTCTTCAGGAGAGAAAACCGAGGCTGAGTAGACCCATGATCAGAGAACAAGTGGGAACCAGATGCAGGGGTGAGATATCCGGAAGGCGAACCTCAGCCGCTGCCCTCCGTCAGCCCTCGGGAGAGCGACAGGCAGAAGATAGCCAGGAAGGGGCTGGAGAGATGGCTCAGAGGTTAACAGCACTGACTGCTCTTCCAGAGGACCTGAGTTCAATTCCCAGCAACCACATGGTAGCTCACAGCCATCTGTAATGAGATCTGGTGCCCTCTTCTGGCATGCAAGCATACATGGAAGGAATGTTGTATACATAATAAATAAATAAATCTTTAA